>JAGDYQ010000005.1:12063741-12290941 GCA_021962125.1 Bulinus truncatus | reverse complement strand
AGGACATTATGAACACTATTGTAAACATTGTAAATTTCATACGCTCTCATACTCTGCATCTACGTGAGTTTTGCTAATATATCCATGAATGTGAGAGTCACTTTGAAGAACTGATTTCTCATTACCATAATCCAATAATTGTCAAAGGATTCGTGCTGAACAATTTATTGGAACTTCTTGAACCTGTCAATGTGTAACCCTCTGCGCATGAAAGTCTTCCACAAAAAAATTATGAATTTCTTAAACTTGGAAACTATGACTGGATTGAGCATCACCATAACATCTCAAAAGATTGAACAAACTATTGCAGGTAAAAGATAAAAATAATCTCATATGATTAGCATAGATACAACTTAGTTCTATTTTTTTCCCCAAACTTTTGATCTGGTTTGCAAGTATAGAACAGATGTAATGTGCTTGTCATTCTTTAAGTTATCCAGCAAGCAGTGAAAAAAAGGGGACGGATGGTCATGTGATAAAGCGCTCGACTGTCGACCTGAGAGTTCCTGGTTTGATCTCTGGTGAGGACTTGAAAATGAGTTGGCTAAGATACCTATAAAGATTTAGATACTCAAGAGGGAAATTTCGATAGAGAATGAAGTCCTGACGTTGGCTGAAAAGAAAAGGTGGATGAATGAAAGGGAAGAGGAGAAACTGAATCATATAGCTTGCATATGAAAAAAATTAAGACTAAACTTTATGAAGTTAATTAAACAAGAAACTGTGAAGACTGGACATATTATTGAAGGTTACATAGCTATACATGAGTGTCAGCACCAACTTGCTGGCAATAAGATCTATAAGAAGAGTCACATTTTCAAACTTAATCCACAGTAGCTTAGGGACACACCAAAACAGAAAAATACTAACATTTCTATTTAATAAAATAGTCCAAATTCAGTTTACGAGTAATTTGGTTGCTGAGTGTTTTACAAGACTAGCAAAATTAAAAAAAATAATGTCCCTAGATTTCGTAACAATGCCTTGCAATACAAGCAAACATTTTTTTATCCTTTAAAATTGGATTTATGTTTCACATGCATAGTCAACATATGTGTAAGTGGATATTGTTAACTAAAAATTAGTAACTGTTATTACTGTATAGTAACTGCAGCAATGTCCTCCATGAAGAAAATTAAGTGAGTATGCATAATAATGGTAACATCATACTAGTGAAGCAAAGCAGTGTGAGCAATGAATCTGTTTAACACAATGAAATTTCTAATTTTGTGAAATTCTTTCAAAGCAGGTAAAAACTAGTGTCACTGGATAGGTGACTAGATATTAAATTTAAAAAACAAAAAATTTTTTTTTTTAAATTCATTAATATGCATACATTTTTTTAATTTTCTGGAACCAATAATCAGTTTCTCTTAGTGGAAATCTGCTTTGATATGAGTGTTTTTTTTTAGATTATGAGAGCCTCTCCGGAACAAATGATGCTTTTAAGCTGAGGTTTGATGTTACAAGTATCTATTATCTAATACATAATCGTCTAACCTGGGCATACGTTCGACCGTGTTTATAACTTCTGCGGCTAAAAATAGTCTGGGGAATTCCAAAAAACTGCAAGCGGGGTAAGAGATGAGAGGTGGCGTGTTTTACGTCACACGTTCGCGGAATTTAAAAAATCAATAAACCAGTGTTACGTTTGTATGTTGAACATGATAAAACAAAATGAAGAACTGTTTGGAAATGAGTCCTTTAAAATAATATTAATGAATTAAGATTTTTAAATGAATATGGTGTTGTGTGCGCAAATTATGTAGGCTATAGTTGGATGTTAGATTCAGAGTTTAATCGTCGGGGGTTGTTTTTGCTAAGCTTCTGTACCCATAATGAGGATTATTTTCTTTGGGATTAACTATATAGCATATGAACTTTATTTGATGTACTATTAAGTGTCCCTCATCTCAAATGTATTTTGGCTACAACAATCTGTTCATGTCCTTTGGGGCCACTTTGATTACATAGATATGCTACTTTTTGGATATAGACTGATTGTTAACTCGCTCAAATATATATATATATATCACCATTTTTCAACTCCAACTGCGTGCCTACCAGTCGGTCCAGGTACCGGGCCTTTGTATACTAGTAGTAAATAAAGGTGTAAACAAACATAGTTTCCATTTTATGAAAGAGTAACATTTGAACGCTTACTTTCTCGATTCTAAGGGTCCTTGCTGATCTGGTGGTCGAACAATTTTTTTTATAATTGGCAACGTTTTAGTATCTACAAATACTTCATTTTTCTGTAGAAGAAATCAGATATAAAAGTTATAAGCTTACTCTGAAATAATTTTTTTAATGAATATTATAGCAAAATATAATGCCATATTTTCAATGCAACATTGCATTAAATGATTTTTATAACAGATGAGGAGGTACAGCCAGTCTTAATATCACTGCCAAAAAACTTTTTAGTGTGTTGATCTCAGGGGATGACAAGTGCTCATTACAAATGGACTATATTCAATGATATATATGTAATAGCAAAATCGTCTTTAATTGAAATAATGAACAGAAAAAAAATTGTGGCTTCAATAATTAGTCTCACTATTATATTCACTGCACGTTCTTAACAGTCCACAGAAAATATATTATACAGAATGTGCATCGCAATTTCAAAAGTCTTATACAATGGTCTAAAAAATGAAAGCCAGTAACAAGAATGGTGGCTTGAAGCCATAGACTTTTTCCATTTGAACAATAGTAAAACTTTGGATTTTTTTTTTTTTTTAATGTCTATGACAAAGTTATTGATTTGCTTAAAAAATATTAAAAAGCCTTACTATATTTTAATATTCATATTTTCATGCATTAAATTTCATTTTTTATAGATACATGTATATGGTTCAAAATTTGAATAGTGTAGCACATACAAATAGATATAAAATAAAAGTCCTATTAAAAAAACGGACCTCCAACTAATTGGTTGATAAAAAACAATGAATTCTGAAACAACACCAATTTAAAAACAGAAATTGTGTTAAATAATAACTGAATTATTCATTGCTAATAAAAATGTTGTTCTGGCCTTAGGAAAACTAAGTTGCATTCTTGTCAGTGACTTTGCTGATTTACAATGATAAACAATGATCCTGTAATGTATCACAATAAATCATAAATCAGAGTTAAAAAATAACAAATATGGCCGTGGTCGGAAATAGTGATCCAAGCGAGGTATGCACATTGTGTGTTAATATTCAACCTGCCTAAATAATCTTATATATATTTAACAACGCTATCTTTATAACTTTCTACACCTAATAAAAACTATATTTAACTACTATCTCACCTTAAAGCTTAAAGAACCATTTCTTCTGAACCATGTCTACAGAGATTCTGTCCTGTAACACTGCCTCTGGCTAAAAAATAAGTCGTCTCTTTTTCTTCGTTGAGCTTATTTAATAATTTAATTATGCTAACCTGATCCAAACCATGAGCTCAATTTTACATATGATTTCTCCTACTTTCGCTGTTCAAACAATTTATGTATATATATGTTTATATCTCTATTTTTAGATCATTATATCATGTTTATAAAAAGAACTTACCCCTGATACCCATTTAGCATAAATGATTCCATTCCATTCTCCTTCAATGTTAACAAATGGTTTTTTATCATTGGGCTCAAAAATCTGTGCAGTAACTCTGTGTTTCTTGCTTCCGTAAAATGGCTAAAACAAAATGTATGAAACGTATTTTCAAGGAAAAGCAAAGTCTAATTCAGTGCTATGTTTACAGTTTGCATTATATACAAATGGTCATTTACAAAAATATAACACAAATGCTGTAGCCCTGACTTACTTTAGTGTGAAATTCAATTAGACTAGTAAAACCTGTCTTGGCACAGTTGATAGTAATTTTGCCACCAAGTTCCACCCATGGTACAGTTAGAATAGATCTGAGTGAACAATATCACAATATCAGCAACAATTATAATTAATGTTAAAAAACTAAAATAAAATTATAGCCATCGAGCTCTTGTTCTTTTACACACACAAAAATAATTAAAAACCTTTCTAAATAATTATTATTATTGGAGAAAAATTGCTTAGAAATTAGCAAATCAAAAAGTTTCCAAATATAAACTATTGTTGATATAAATGTACCTAAAACAAAATATTCTGCTTTTCATACCTGCCGTAGCCACTAGGAAATGTTAAAGTGTATTCCTCATCATAGTCAATGACTGACAGTACACATTCACCTATCATGTGTACACCAATAGACAAACCCAGGAATTTTGACTTTGTCCAAACATAACCATCTAGAGATATCCTTCTGTTATAGTTCTCACAGTAAAAAGCTGAAACTATTTCCAAGATACTATTTTGTAGAGTTTGTACAGTAAAAGATTACACATTCAGAGGGAAATAATGCAGCATAAGGAGATATATATATATATATATGTATATATATATATATATAACTAGTTGCTCAATCCTTCAAAGCCACCACGAATGATAATTTAAAAGAAATGGCAATAATGTTAATAAATGAAGAAAAGCAAATCAAATAAAATTCATGTCTACTAAACTAATTAAAGATCATTTTAAAATGTCGTTTACTTGGTGGGTGATGAGAGACCTGCTCTGCTATAAATGTAACATTATCTTTGGAAGCCCAGGGAATGGGTCCATCACTTGCTGGTTCCTGCAAAAAACAAAAAAATATATAATAATAAAAAAATATGGGAAACGAAATTTTTTTCCACTATTAATGAAAAAAAATTAAAAAGACTTATCTGCATTTAACTATTAGCTTCCCTTAGCCCCAAGCCTTGCCCAACAGAATAGCCTGCTGTGACTATAAAATGTTGGTTGACAAGGTAAAGGTACACCAATAGATCAGACCAATAGATCAGATAGTGTTCAAAAGTAAAAATCATGTGCTTTTTTTTTCCCATGTTAAAAAAAATAAATATGTTAATATGATAATGATTTTTGAAACGTTGAAAAAAAATGCAAACGTAGATAGTTTCTTCAATTTTTTTTTACATTACTAATAAATAAACACAATCATGCTTCGTCTAAAAATTACAGTTAAATTATTTATATGATAGAATCATGTAACAAGCTTTGTTCATTTTAGTAAACCCAGTTTAATTAACAAAACTTATTTTTTTAACTTGGGATCATGTTTTTAAGAAGGATGCTGAATTTTAATAGTTGGTAAATATTAATTACATATTTAAGTTATTTTGAAATAGAACAACTTATATAAATTGGGAACTGACACAATCAGAACTGCTCTCAGGAAGCTGCCAATGACATTTAAATGTTTCTCCAAGGATGGGGTTGTAAGGTTTCTTTGCAATCTCACTTGGTCTTCCAGCATGAAAGGCTCCCAGGTACCACCTGACAACTTGTACCATTCTTTCTTTAGGAGTTGGCAACTCTGCAATTCTAAACAAGCACATAAGTTTTTATGTACCTCTGCATATCATATTTAAACATAAAAAATGTATTTAACTACACAAATTTTCAAAAGAAATTGGTCAAGTAATTAGACTGAATTTACCACAAGTAAAACAGAAAAAATAAATGTAATTTTTAAAATGATGCTTACTTGGTGAATGCATCAGGATGAGCAAAGAAATCAGCAAACATTTCTAAAAGTGAGCGTCTCTCAAGGATGAAGGTGGGTAAAACGACTTTGGTCAGATCCATACCAATACGTACTTGAGAAAGAAGATGGCCAATGATGCTACCGTGTTCTTCCATCGAGCCCACTGTCATATAAAACAAGACTATAAGGTAAACTTTACTTTATTCCAGCAGAAATTTTTACATGTAATTACTTTCACTTCAAACATTGTATGAATTAAACTGATATACTAATATGTGAAAAGTTTCACTCTAACATGGTTAGAAAATTGCTTCTTCCTTCTTATAGCACATATGCACTCTAACACTGATTGAAAATTATCAATACAAAACATTCTATAAGGGATGTGAAATTTAGGAATTCTCAAAGTTTTATGTCAGTCACATCTAACGGTAACAGAATTAAGTATTTTTGTTGAAATTATCAGGAAAAGTGAATCTGATTTATTTTGTACTCATTTTCACAGATATTTCCCTAAGAATTAAAATAATTTTTAATTGATTAAGAATATTTATGTTTGCTTGTTTGTACTTTTCATTAAAATAGAAAAGTGTGTTTGATTTTAAGAAAAAGTATGTAATTTTTTTTTAGAATGCATCACTCAGTTTTCTTATATTTCATGGTCTCCAACAACATAGTTTCACATAACGTGCGATTGTTCAGGAACTCATCTACCGCGCTATAGGAGGGATATGTGTATAGTAAAAAATAAAATAATAAAAAAAGAATTTTAATGAGTGAGAAAAAATGACTTATTTGATAATAATGAAAAAAACAGATTAAAGTTACACTTTTTTAAGCTGACAACCGTTTATTTTGTCCCCTTTTTTCATCGCCACCATAGCCGATATTGCAATGGCCATAGAGATTCCACGAGAACTTTCACCTGACAAAGAGATCAAACCCAGGAAGCCCAGGTTGATAGTCAACCATCCGTCCCTTTTAACAATACATCAGATTATTTCAATTTCTCATTTAATGAGAGAAATTTATATTGTAGTACCACTGCCTGGGTAATTTGATATTTTGTCTTTGAATAATGGTTACCTGTTTTTTAATAAGCTAACAAAAAAATAATACAAAATATTACCAAAATGATGAAGAAATGTTTCTTCTAGTAAAACTGTTTTTATCTACTACACCAAAACATGCAAAAAAAAATATGTCTTTATTGAAATTTGCAATTTAAAATTATAAATTGAATACTTAGTTATACACTTACAATTTTCATTATCTCTTGTGTCATACAGCTCTGAAAAACAAAATGAAAAATGGAAACATCATACTCTATTATTGGAATAAAAAAGAACATAACACAAAAATTACACCCTAAATCTTCCTTTTTATTTTAAACAGGATATTTAAATTTAGTTTAGTTGACAAATAGTTATGTTTACCATCAAAATAATCTTCAGCAGCAGAAATTACAGGTGTTTCCACTACTGCATTGTTGGAAGAAGTTTCATCACATTCAGTAGGTTCTGTTAAAGTTAAACTTGACTGATTAGGATCTGGCCGCCTAGAAATATTATTAAGGAAAGGTTTCAGTAATCATCTTTCAATTGAAAAGTTATAATGGAAGGTTTCGCTAAACCATTTGCATATGAATAACAAGGGATTTCCAAAAATCAGTTTGTAACTCAAGTCAGTTTCTAACCAAAAAAATGTGAATAGAAAGTCTAAATAATCAGCTACCAAATGAAAAAATCTGTTTTATAGGTGTAAAAATTATTAGACCAGATTTCAAATACATGTAATTTGTTTCTAATTATGGTTAATCAGACCTAAGCTTTTATTTTCTTTATATCAGACTTTAAAACCCCTTTAAAAATATTAACGTCACAATAATAATCTTACTTTGGAGATTTCTGTTCTTCTGCATCATAAAACTCTTCATCTTCACTAGAGGAGTAGGATGTTGCAGGAAATGACTCCTCACCAGCTGCTAATGTCAGGGTGTCATCTGTTTCTAGAAAAACACACACAAATTTAAAGGAAAAAAATTGAATAAAACTTGAAATGCTTGTGATATACAATTGCTTAAATACATCTTATAAGCATCAATTATAATAAAGAATAAATAAAACTATCCATAGTTAATATTTTAACAATATTAAGATATTTTCTTTACCTTTGATAAAATTAGTGTATGTGCAAGATCATAGCAAAGAGATAGGTAATGTGACAGAGTGCATGTAAGATGCAGCCATATTAAATATTTTTAAAAAATCAATGGAAATAATTTTGATCAAAACTTTAACACATAATAATAAACACAAATCTGCCAGACAATTCATCACACTTGCATTTCTTAGCTTTTCAAATGTGTCAGCTTCTAATCAATAGATTATGATATTGATCACATTTTTTTAAAATTCATGTCTTCATTTTTTAGGTTTTAACTGCCCATTTACTTGGGCTTTTGGAAAGCAAAATTGACATATTTCAGATTATGAATAATTTAAAACTTATTACAGTCAACAAATTTTATGTACAGAATGGCTTGAGTCAAAAACTTAAAAAAATCTCATAATTGCATTACAAAGATATGGAGTGATTTAAGTAGCTAGCCTCCTAACAACTCCTGTCATATAATGACATATTTATTCCTAAAAATGTACTGGAAATTTTAATTTCTCTAAGGGCTTATATAAGTTATATAGCTCAAATAATCATATCATTTATCTTTTTCTTTTTTTTTTATTCTTAATTTTGTATTCATATTTTTTTTTAATCTTATTTTTAGTTGGTGCACATTTTTAAAGTTTCCTTCACTCATTAGTTTTAGCTGAAAGAAATAATGAGTGATGAATTGTAAAGGCTGACTATAATTACTAAAAAAAATATAACAACAGAAAATGAACAAATTAAGTATGATTGAAGTCATACTGTGTTTTGATTCAATGGCGGGTCTATAATAAATTACTGATCGGCACTGATTATTGTTGTCTGAAATAAAGCAAATACATGTACACAGATACAAAAGGTGTGTACTGTTATTATAAGCTTAACTTCCTGATTAACATCATCATTTTAATATTTGCTACATTAAAAAAATGTAGTTATTTTCTACATTTAAAAAAATGTATTGTGTAATACAATTATAAATATAAACTACTGTCACACTGTTATTCTAAACATATTTTTAAACTAAAATTTCATTCAAGGAAATAAATCACCAGAATTCACACTCTATTTAATGCAACCAACACGTATTATACAAGCACAGCTTTATATACAATGTAAAAGCTATTACTGAATTATTAATGCTGTAAGATTAACCCATATTTCATTTTACTAATATAAAATTAAAAACTTAAGATCTTTAGAAAAGACAAGGCAAGAATAGTCTAATAGCCTAAAATGTTTGTATCCAGTTTAATTAAAAGATAAAAAAATAAAAAGATCATATTAAAAAAAAAAGTCTAGTTATAACCAGAGATGGGGTGTCTGCCTGGTGTTGGTACTTTATCCAGTGTTGGCCCAAAAACCTGCCAACACTGTCACTGAGATAATAACTTGAAGGGAAAAAAAGTAACTAGAATGTTAATAAATAATTCAGAATGTCGGCAGCCCTGGTTATAATATAACACCTGAGAAATGGAGTGAAACCAGGTCTATCTATTTTCTACTCATGGCAGCTTTTTATAAAATGGTGTGGCCTTAGTACAGCAAGATGTTTCCCTGAATTCTCTCAGACTTCCCTCCCTTGACAACACACTTTTTTTTTTAATCTATAAAGTGTAACACATTTGAAAATCAATTAAATCCTTCAGTCAACTCTCACAGTTTAACCCCTACAGACCATAAAATTTTTGTTATTTATTTTTCATTTGTCCTTTGACAAATGTAACAGCTGTGTACATTTTTTTTTGCTACTCAGAATTTTTTTATGTCTTAACTGGTATCAAATTTGGACTATTTTCCTTGAATAAATTTTCAAATTGAAGTATTAAGTTGACCTACATTAAGAACCGTTTAATACTAAGATTAACTACAAAATTCTGCACTACTTATAAGCAAAATAAAAAACTGTTTATTCTTTTACTATGTTTTACAAATATATATATATTAAGCTATCTTGAGATTTATTTTGCTATACCTTTTTTCTAACGTAAACTTAAGAAATATAATACAGTTAAACATTAAAAAATTCAGTAACCAAAAATCCAGATCCTTCAGTTTTCAGGCATGAATGTCAGCACATTTTCAATTAAAATTATGTGAATCTGTTTTGTTTAGTATTGTTACAAACATGTATTGAAATTAAATCAAAATCCTGTACTATATTTTGGTAAGAAGATGAACAATAAAATTTTGTTTTCTTTTCACTTAGTTTTTATTATTTTCCTTTAAAAGCCTGAAAATTTGGTAATTTTCTATTAAATATATAAACATTCAATTATATCCGCCACCCCTCAGGTCCTGTCGTTGCAGGATTTTTTAATCTCTACCTGTACAATTTACTGTTAAGTTTGAAATATCTTTAAAAAGTGACAACTGTATTTTTAAGATCTCAATACATTGTGTACAGCTTTTCAGCTCATGAGCAATGTGTGTTACCAACACCTCAACACATAAACACAACATATTATCGTTGCATGCTGGGATTTTTAAAATGTTATATAAATATATATAAATTATTGTACACAATATATAAGAAGATAAAAGAAAATACACCACCAGAAGAAATGTGTCAACAGCAAAGAATGTAAAAATATGTGGAAGAAAGCAGCACAGCAAATAGAAAAGTAGGATTTACACAAGCAGACACATTAGTTTAAGCAGGGCCTGAAGGAGATTTGTGATGCATTTGAAAAGTATCCATAAAAACAGCTAATTGACAATACTGCACCAAAAATTTACAACAAGCAGTGTTCAATGTACCAGGACAAGACAAATTAGGAAGGGAAATGCTGGTCTGTGTGGCAAGATATGATTGTCCTGTTCTTCTCTCTTGACATATATTCTCCCTAGACAATGATGGCACCACTACAGCAGGGGAGTTCATTGAATAGATTATATTAAAACTAGTAACAGTCTAACAAGCAAGATTTTTATATAGCATAATAAACAGCCACTTCTAAATATTTCAAAAGTAATGCAAACATAAATGTACAATGTCTTTAAAAAAAAGACACCCGCTAATTTGATGACAATAATTCACCCACTAATTTGATGGCAATAATTCACCCACTAAATTGATGGCAATAATTCACCCACTTATTTGATGGCAATAATTCACCCACCAATTTGATGACAATAATTCACCCACTAATTTGATGACAATAATTCACCCAGTAATATGATGATAATAAATGATTGATAAGAAAAATTAAGTTCCGCCTAAATTCTCTTTAACAATCGCTATCTAAGAAGTAAAAATAAAAAAGCTAACAATATTTATCTAAAGGCTGAATAAAACTAATTAATCACTTTCGTTGTACAGCAAAGACTTGACAAAGCTAAAAGTAAACTGACCTTGACGTGGTGATGCACCATAGTGACTAAAATTAGCACCATCTGTGATAAGAGGGCCAGCATTGTGAAATGTTCCATTGACAACTGGTTCTTTCAGACTTTCCTACAATATTACATAGCATAAGAATAAAAAAGTAAAAAAAAGACAGAATTTGTTGTTTTAAATAGTACAAATCTTATAAGTTTGAAATTTCATTAAAAAAATTGTAATTTAGTAACATATCAAATTATAAATATGGTACACAATTTTTCTTTTTAAAGAAAAATTTTCAAATTAAACTTACCTTAGATATCTGAAGCTGAATTATAGAATGTTTTATTGCCTCGATCATTGCCTAAAAAAATTAAACATCGATAATAAAAAAAATACACAATACATGTACTAAAAATATCAAAGACTTCTTATCTTAAATGAGCATTATAAATGATTCAATATACAATACTTACATCTGCTGTGACTTTTATAACATTGTAACGTTCTTTGTCAGCTTCATTAGGACATTCATCAATTTTTTTTTCCAGAGCCTTTTTTTTATTTTGAAAAAAATATTTTTTTATACAATCACCCATAAAGTAAGTTATTTAAAAAAAAAGATACCTTTAATATTAAGTAGATATTGCACACTAAAACCTTCTCCTTTTCCTCTACATCGCACATAAGAAGATCTGTCCCTTTTTGTGTATTTTATTTAATGCATAATATATTCTGCTATCTATTTCTAGTCTTTGATAGATATTCTCATTGGTGGATTTTGAATGTTCTTTCTTTTCCTTCTTTCTCATTTAATGTAATGTGTCTTAGATTCTTTGACTGTTATGCCCATTTTCTGTGCTGATGTTTCTAAGTCTAGTAATGCCTTTAATATACATGGGGTTTGTGTGTCCCTGCAGACTTTTTTCAACATTTTTCTCATGTTCAGCAGTTTCCAGAGGCTATGAAGACACCTTTTCAATGTAATCACCGCTAATTTGCACACTCTTCTCCACCCTTTTGATCCACATGTCGAAACAAGCCTTGAAATCCTCAGTTGTGAAATTTTGAAGCTCAGACAGAACAGCAGCAACAAGCTGATCCCTGGTGGTGGCCTCTCAAGGGATCCTTCAGCTTTAGAAAGAGCCATAAGTCACAGGGAACAGTAGGACAGTAGGGTGGCCTAATTCCCCCAGTAATATCAGAAGCTGATAGGAATGAGCCTTGCCATGCTTGAAACTCTTAAAAAATTCAGCGTGCATGACCTGCTGCTCGTCCATCAGAAGGCACAGGATCCACCTGGCCGTTTTTTTTTGCTGTACACAAGATCTTCTTTCAGGATATGATGAACAGCTTCTCTGTTGGTCTTCAGCTCCATGATGACAGTGAGATGTCAATCTTCATCCACCAGCTCCCTCACTCATTTGACTTTGCTTGCCTTTTTCTACATCCTTGGCTTGGGTTCCCAATGTTCGTCATCTCTCGTTATGTTGCAGCTTAAAAAACGCTGATACCACTTGCAGAACATCATTTTCTTTGGGGCAGAATCACCAAACAACTCCTTCAGGCATTCCATGGGTGTTAAGCCACGATAAAAATTGTAGCTAATGACAGTTCGAAACTCTCTCTTAGTCAAGGCCAAGCAAGCACACAGGAAACTGGTATGACATCATTTGTACGGAACGGATCCTGTGCCCTTCCATCTTGTAGGAAAATAAAGAAAAAAAAAATGAGAGGCCTCCAAAAAATAGGATGGAGGAGAGCGTCAGAACGAGCTAGGAGCTAGAGATATGAGTCCGTGCAGAAATGTGTAACCCCATGTTTACTTGTTTAGATTGATGCTATCATGTCTGTTTCCCATTCTCCATTCTGTTGGCATGAACTCTACTTTCCATATTTTCTTGATTATTTTATTAATTTCTTGGTGTAATGTATATCCCCCATATATGAGTATTTCATCATTTACATTGTCTTCTCCTGATGCTTCAAGAAAGGTGGGCAGAATACAATGAAGAAATGCTGATAAGTATAGACAGAGAAATCCTGAGTATCACCGATGACCAGGAAAGAAAATCCGCTGGAGAAGCGGACAATTGAAAAAATAAATAAAAAATGTAACGTAGAGACTTTAAAAAAATTTAAAGCAGGATTATGAAATATTCTGTACCTCATTTTGTTCAATAAGTAATTGTAAATAAGCATCTGTTTCCATAAGTTTCTTTTCAAAATCTTCTAATGTACTAGCTTGCTGATCAGAATTTGATTTCTGCAGAGAAAAAGGTCAAACAGGTTAGCATAGGTCGAGTTTTCTTAAATGATTTAGAGCAAGCAGGATATTTAATAAAATAATACATTAAAAAGCTAAATACTATAAAACTGGATACAGAGGCAACAAAAATAATTGAGATTTATAATTAAATGTTAATTTTTCACATAAGTAGATCTTATTATGAAATTATCTATACATGTATAACTTTTAATATATAATAATACAAATCTTACTGGACCACCAATATTACATATAGCACATTCCAAAGCTTCAATCCATCTTTCTCTTTCATCCTCATCTCTTGCTGATGAAATGAAAAACAAGTCATAAGTAACTTATGCAAAACATGTATAGTGTATCTTGCCCAAGAATGGAAAATAGGGGATCTTATCAAAGTGAAAAGCAAACTGAAGTGAAATTTTTTCTGCATGCCATAAATTAGGAACATTAAATTCTTTTTGTGCATCCCAATGAATTGTTTTAATAGTAGTATATTAATATAATTAATATATGGTGATTATTTTTTTGGCCTACTGGGAAAATTATTCTGCCGTGCACCATGAGGGTATTTAGCTTTTGTCTTGAATGGAAATATTTAAATTTAAAAAAATAATTATTATGTCCTTTTTTAAGCAAATTATCTCCAAATGTTTAAACTACCCATAATTTGTAAATAGAGCAAAGAAGTAAATAGTAAAGTTTGTTGGCAGTTTCATCTCTAAATTTTTCATTTGATGAATTGTGAACACATTTGTTTTATTTCAGAAGTCATTCATACAGGAAGAAAAATATAGCAGTTATAAGCTTAGAAAAAGAATCATTTACATAATTAGATAAAAAAAAAGCAAAAATTAATTCCCTGTCATACCAATTTATTAATAAATTTTCTATGTCTAAATTTCTGGAACTAACCTTGAAAATGAAAAGTCTTGTGGTCCACTGTTATTGTAAATGTACTTTCATCCTCATCATCAATACCAATTATAGCATTCTAAAAAAAATGTAATAATAAAAACTAAAATTTAAAAAAAAAAAAAAGCAGATAACATAAAATAAAGGTTCTTTATTGCATATTCAATGGAAAATATTCATCTCCTGTTGTGGTGCCCCCATGGCCATTGCTGCACTATCGGCTATGGTAGGGATGAAAGAAGGGCACTGCAAAAACTGTCCCATCAGTGGTTTATAGGATCTAAGAGATTTCATCTCACCCTTACAGGACTTCTCACACACACACTGAAATATTTAATTTCTGACAATGGCTGGAATATCAGCTTGTGTACCATATTTACCTTTTTAACCTACATTCTAGCAAGTATTGAATTTAATTAAAAATAATTATAATTTAAGCTACAATATAATTAATCTCTAACTATTCATATAAAGATTGAATATGTAATATAATTTAACTGTTAAGTAAAAATTTTATCTCCGGATATTTAGGTGAGGATACAAAAATATCAGTATTTAATGTACACAGAATTATGTACACTGTTATTTTTAGTATGGAGAAAAGCATTTTATCCATAAATAATTAATTATTTATCCCCTTTGTTTAAATGTTTATTTAATCTTAAAGTTCATAAATATGCCTTTAAAAAAAAACAACTAGTAAATGAATAGGTAAGTTCAAAGCTAAAAAAAATCATTACTTTAAATAATTTAAAATAAATACTTGGTCTTTGACATGATATTTAAGTATATACCTTTAAACGTACACAACCTCTTCTTGAGCCTTTCACCATTTTGTCTTTTGACTAGAAGAAATAAATAGACATACATTTTTAATAGATTAATGCATATACATAATTATTTTAAAAAAAAAAGATTTCTATATTATGGACTATATATATATATATATATATATATATATATAATAAATACAATTTATAAATCACAATTAAATATTAACATCCAACGCAAGTTATGACATCTTATAAAATCTACTAAAAGCTTTTGTAAAAGACTTAAAAAGTCTTTTATTTTTATGGTTTTAAGCTTTAATGCTATTAAAAGTCAGAAGTTAAGACTTATAAGTTAGTTATGACATAATGTGTTTTGTGTTATTAAAAAATAATGTACTATGGGATCATTCACATATTTTATTACAGATTAGGGGTAGTCAGGAGTGTGCATTAATCATGTGAAACTATTAATTGGTAATCCTTAATAGTGCTAAGCCATTTTAAGTGCCTTTTTCAATAGCATATTATAATTTTCACAGCCATACATCAAGTTCCTGTTTCAATCGATGATAAATAAACAGATATAAATAAGCTTTTTTCAGAGCAAAAATTTCAACTTTATGCTTTTATCCCCTGTTTAATGTTGTTTAAGTTTTTCTTTTAAAAAAAATGTTTAAAGTTGTTGTTTTTTTACAAATATACATCTATTTTGACATACTGAAAATTGAGTAGATGTATCTGTGCAGCCATTTAGGTTTGTTCGATGAAACAAAAATGTTTATTAATGATACCTATCTTGGCTATTAATTATGGATTTATTTTCAATTTATGGCCATCCACAAAATTTCAGCAACTACAACACTGTCAACAGAACAGGTTAATGTTATCTCTGTTATATAACATAAACCCGTTCTGTTGTAGTTGCTTCTAAAGACTGAGTAAATACTTAGAAGTTAAAAGATAAGAGGATGATTTATTATTAATATTACATGTTCTAATAATACAATTTATTAAAAATGGGTAATTTTAACTTAAGAATTAATAGTTTATCATTATGACTTAATCAGACTATGTTATTACAAAAAAAAGTGAAGAAAACCAAGTAAAATAGGCTAAATAGCATTTTAGGTCAAAAATTATATTATTGATACTTTACTTCTACAACAGTAACAAATCATTGTATTGATGCTTTTACGTAAATAAAGATTTTACCAGAAAACCAATAAACTGAATGCCCCACCCCCTTTTCAAGGCTTTTGCCTAGAGCGGCAAAAGAACGATATGGGACTAAATAATATTTTTTAAAATTTAGTTTAATCATACATTACGTCTGAAAACTTACAGTATAGTAGGACAATAATCCAGATGCATCATCTAAAACGAACCAACGATACTGCCATCCTTTCATAACATTAGTCCATTTGCTCAGGGGACCTTCCATTTTGATCGCCATATTTTTGTCGTGTTTATTAATTTCAGAATAAAACAATTATATTTATCGTAATGTGAAAGAAAATATTTTGAACTAATGTATCTTAATTCAAAATAAATGCGCTCATTATTTTTCTTACATATTTTCTGATAATATTTTTACTGTATGTCTCAATTAGTTAATTATATAATTATATCAAAACAAAATTTCAACTTATTTTTTTCCGGAAGTTTACTGTGTACTTTAATTTCTTTAAACTTTTTACTTCAGAAAATGTATCCAATAAATTTAGAGGAGTCTCTTTGGTTATTATTAGACACCCAATCAAAAGAAAGGCTTTGTTTTCAACTTCAAGCAGATTTGTTGTGTTTTTAAATGATATTTGCGAATCACGTTCTTCGAGGTTATCATTATGGATGTAACAAAAACACAGGATTCGGTTCATATCGGACCTTACAAAGCAACACGCCTTGTAAGTTCCTTTTCACTATTTTAATTTGTAAATATTTCTGTCTTATTTTCTAAGTCAGACCAACGCTGGTCATTAGTTTAGCCAGTTTAGGGCCTTGGCTTAAGAGGTAATAATATAATTCGGTAGAGACCATTGCATTGTCTGGCATAGACCTTGCGATGTCAGAAAGTAATCATTAAGCACCACATAAATTCTAGATTATCGTAGACAGATTTAGAATTTGAGATAAGAAAAAAAAAGGCTGAGAAGTTGAGCCTTTCTACTTTCATGGACAGCTTAGGCTTAGGGCCCCATGAACCAAAAAGCCCATTCCCATGATGATGATTCCATCAGAATGATTTACTGATGCTGTAAGCGCCCAACACTATAAATTAGTATAAAATGACATAGATCTACCTAAAACCTACGGCTACAACTTAGAAGGACTGATTAGTCTGATTTCAGTTAATAAATAAAACTCTTAACTTTACTGTAACTGTGTTATTTAGCATATAATGCTAGTAACAGTACCAATAGTATGCCCTGACTTACCTATCCATGACCACTGTTAAACTGTAGAAGCAGAATGCTTGAATCATAGCATGAAAAAGTGTTATAATTACTTACTCCTTTGAACAATGCACAAGGTTTTACTAGGGATGGACCGTTTGCCCTTGACGGCTCTAATTTAGCATTCAGGGGCCGCAATTTTATTTTTTTTAGGATCAGCCAATGGGTCACTAATGCCATTTTTTTGCTGACCCCTCAGCCCCTGAATGCTTTCTTAACAGTAACTGTTAATTTATAATAGTCTATGTGCGACTCAAATTTCACTTACCCCTTTTTTCCTTCTAAATATATCTCCTTTTATTGCTGGTGCAGCGAATTCCACATTTGACTTATATTGGCAAGGAAAGAGGGGCGAGGGCTTGCTTTTTTTTTTTTGAGCACCACTATGTGAAATGGGTTAGGTGGAGAGGGGTGGATATGTAAAGTAAAATTTGAGAAAGGTATGTGAAATGTTTACAATGCTTGAGATATAGAAAGACTTTAAATCCCTTGAAATGAGGGAGTAGAGAAAAAATGACCATGGATCAGGAAAAATAAAGAAGAGTTGTGTGGCAAAAATGAATGGATTGTAGAGCTAAAAGAAGAGATTTACTTTCACCGGCAACTAAAACCTCTTAAATAGACATGATGCTTTCTGTTTTAACCAGCAACTTATCCAAATCAACCAATGAATGACAGAGTCCATGATTGATTTCTTAGGAGGCTGTCCTATTAAAAACAGGTGATAGTCTCAGAGAGCAAGATGGGTTAGTTGTGTGGTGGGGTCAGCTATTTCTATAAAAATGCATTGGTTTTGTATTACCATTTTCCTTTCTTGTTGAATTTCACAGCAATCCATCAAACAATATATATGGGAAAAAAAATTGTACATCTTAATGGTCTTGTGAATTTAAAATATTATTGAGTTACTTAGTCTTCTATAAGTTATAAGCTTCACTAATTTCATAAGTACCTTATGTGCTTTAGTGTAAATGCTAGTTAGATTGATTACATGACTATCATTATCACTGCTAGGCTTAAGCTAATTGTACCAATAGGTCATTGTCACTAAGGTGGTGATCATTGCTGAACTAGTCTAGTAAATGAAAAAACATGTTGCAAAATTTGTAACAGTACAATACATGTTTTTCAGTCACTAAAACATGGACCATGTAATTTTTAGGTGTGGTAGAGAAAATTCGCTTATGGTGGTAGGTGTCACTTATGACGTGTGGACTGGGTATTTCATCATACACACAATGACTTAAGTTCAAACACTTCCAATAAAGCACTGAAATTAAAGTTATTCAAATACAAAATGTCAATGATCACTTTAATGAATTTAAAGACAGTAACAAATGTCAAGTTAACCCTGAACACTATTGAGCAACATCTTCACAAATACTTAACTAAACATCAGTTCCTCAAAAACAACACTTCTCACTAAGTTCTATGTTTAAAACTATCTCAATTCACAAAATACTTAAACCATGTAATAAAAAAATAACAACTACATGGCTGGATTTTTTCAAATTTAAAAAACAACACCTCTCAAGTTTTCTTGATTGCTCCAAGCCCCATTTACCAGAATCTAGGGGAATGCACTTCTCATATAACCTCAATTCCAAAACCACAGTTTCTTGTTGCAAACTTCTTTTAGCTGTAACATTCCTACCCTGAGCTCCTGAATTTATTTGCACGCACAATGTATTTTCCTGAATTCTATCGTGACGCTTTTCTCTTCTAAAGATAATGAGTTCTGCCTAACCGTCCCATATCCAAATACATTAAAATGTCTCACAATATAAACTTTCACTGTCCTGACATCACCCTTCTTTCTGTGTATATAACAGCTTGAATATTGGTCTATTAACCTGTGGCATAACTAGTGTTTTAGTGGTGTCCAGGACTGTCTCTAGAAGTGCCATCCCATGACAGTACCCAAAAGTACTAAAGTGGTAAAAATGCCATCACTGGCTGGGGGCACATTAAGTGCCATCTGAATTGGAGTGCCCCACCTTCTCATGCCTCTATTATCTCACACTAAAGAGCTAATCCAGAATCGTACGCGAATCTATAAATGCTACACACACACACATATATATATATATATATATATATATATATATATATATATATATATATATATAATGTATGGTCTATTTTTATTAGTCAGTTTATTTCAAAGAGTTTTCATGCACTAAAATATAGAATATTAGCCATATGAAAATCTTGAACTAGCATGTCTGTTAGATTATGTTATTATATGAATTGTGTTTATAAGAAATATTTCTTTTTACAGTGGAATGATGTCATTGGCGCTTTTCGACAGTTTGTTCCATGTGGAAGACATAGACGTTACATGAAAACATTTGACAATTGTTTTTCAGGAGGATCAGCTACTGACTGGTTGCACCAATATTTGAAAAACAGCAATAACTTCAATGAAGAGGTTTCAAGGTATGATACTTCAGTGTTGACTGGTTCTTTTTTTCATGCTTCTCTGCTTCAGACAGTGGGGCGGATGGTCAAGTGGTGTAGATAGATACTCGACTATCAACCTGAGAGTCCTGGGTTCGATCCTAGGTGATGCCCATGAAATTTTTCCAGGTGAAATTTGGTGCCCAGTCATCCCACAAGTCCACCCAGCTTTAAATGGGTATCTGAATTTAGTTGGGGAAGTAAAGGCGGCTGGGCGTTGTGCTAACCCCACAATCCCTTCATATGCCAAGGTTATAGAAACAGATGAATTCTAATCTTCATCTTCCCCGATGGACAGTAATGGTTCTTTTATTAAATATGTAAAATTGGATAATGTTTTGTATTGTTTATTTAGTAATATAAAAATGTATTACAAATAAAGATTTTTTTTCTTGAATCTCAAGACATTTTTTTTTTTAGATTTTAATGCAAACACTAGACTATTTAGTTACATTTATATATACAGTCAAATCTCTTGTAAGCTGTAAGCATTGGCAGGTAAAATGTGAATGAAAAGTTGATCTTTTCTACACATTAGGTAGCCTGAGTCAGCACCAGCTTATTTACCCTGATAAGCACTATCACTCTGATGGTGCCTAGTATAAGCATTAGAAGGGTTTCAAGTATCACATAGCCCTATATCTTACTGCGCAATGCCTGGTACACTGCTATATTGATGATAAAATTAGTACAAAAGGATATTTTATAAATAAACAAAATGTTGAAATAAAAGTTATATTTATTTTCAGAGAAAAAGCTTTATCCTTGCTAAATAAATTATATAAAGCAGGAATATTTGAAGAAGTGAAAATTTCAAAAACTATGCGACACAAAGCAGATGTGCAAGAAAACAGATTATACAAGTAACAATTTTTAATTGTTAAATTACATAATTTAGAAGTCTTATTAAAAAGTATTTGATTCAAAGAAAATGTTAATCAAAGGCATAAATATTGAAGAAATTTAAAATAATAACCAAAACAAAGCTTACTGAGAACAATTTATATTTTTAATTTACTTTTTTTTTTTTAGATTTTTGCCAGCATCTCCATCAAAGATGAAAATCTATCGTCTTCCACTTGCTCCAAGAAATGATTCTGGCATGAACAGGCCCCCATTAAAAGACCAGCCTTTAAATAAACCTGATAAACATGTGTCTTCTAAAGTGGCTGGTGATGCTATCGATCAAAAAGTGCCTTCTCGTCTATCAAGAAAAATCTCCATTTTAAAAAAAGACAAAAGTGTAAAGGATGAGGAAGAAAACAAAAAAGAAGCAGAAAAAATTCCACCATGTCACCTTGTTTCCAGAGTTTTAACTACTAAAGAGATAAAAGATACTTGGAAAACCATATTTGTCCACAGGTTTATTGGGTTTTTTTTTCAAGTTAAATTAAGTTCAACTTAATGCAGATACTTAAGTAAGAAATCAAAAATTTTCTGTCAACATTTTATAAAAATAAAATTTACATAGAAACATGTTCTCAATTACCAAAAAATTATTACATTTCTTTGAATCTCCAGACTGAAAAATTTATTTAGTGTCAGCAAGCTAACTGGAATAATCTCAGAAGAAGATATTGATGGTTATAATATCATGCACAATTGTGTTTATCTCAACAAAAGTGGTATTGTGACCAACATTGATGCAAAAGAGCAACTGCCTCATTGGGTGATGTCAGCTATGAAATGTTTAGCTCGCTGTTAGTATGCTGTAATCCTTTTTGTGTCCATTACATGTATTTATCAATTTTTTCTCTATATTTATCAACTAGAAATCTGAATAAAGACAACAGAAAATAATTCATTCCAATTGACTCAAATAAATTCTCAGAAACTAACATTGAATATAAATATGTTTACTTATATTTAAATCAGATTTATTTCAATGTCTCATTGAAATGAAAATAATAATACAGTTAATTTTACGAGCCACATTGTATATAAATCTGGTACACTAGTTTTTTTAATTATGTTCAGCATTATTTCTTGAACTGAAATAAAACACATAATCAAACATATTTCTCGTTTTATCATTTAGGGCCTGAACCTCCAGAGCCTGGCTTGCCAAACTATCCAGGATTTGAGAAAGATGTTTATGGTGTAGTCCGGGATTATTTTCTTGGATTGAATGAACCGCTCATACCATACAGACTTTATGATATTTTCATAAATGTTTTTGGTAAAAGAACTTTTTTTTAGCATATAAATTATTTACATATTGCATTAAACAAGGTGGTTTATTTGTTGAAATATAGTGTATCATTAACAGTTTAATTGTTTTTATATTCTTTAGTTATGTCTGGCAATAGTCAGCCTCGACATTCTTCACCCCACCACAATGATCAGGATGATGGGAATGTCAGAAGCAGCTTATGGACAACTGCTTCTCTGGAGAACATTATCCTAAATTTAACTAAGAAGTATTGCTTGCTTGACAGCACAGGCCATCAAAATGATACAGATGGGAACTTTGGTTTATCACAACACTATGGCACCCAAGAAGATTTGCGCTTCATCAGTCACGTGGACAAGTCATATTTCAGCTATAATGACAGAAAGTTGTATAACAGCACTGATGGGATGGACAAATGTGGGCCAAAAAATAGTCACCATTTTTCTGAAACTGACACATTTCATCCAGTCACATCATTCAAAAGCTGTCATGCATTATCAAAGACTACCCATTCTGCTGGTGATGCTAGGTCATCTTTTAACCATAACAAAATAAAAATAAGGAAATATGATTCTACGCCAAATTTGAAAGTGTCTAGATATGAAACAGCTTTTGGACCAGATAATCGTACTGTAACAAGAATTTTTTACCAGAATGGTATGACCACTGACTACGGCCATGATGAGGATGAGGATTTATATCATTTACCTCTAGGGAGTACAAGGAGTAAAGACAAATTATCCAGTAAAGATCTTGAAAGATCACCTAAGAGTTTGCTTTGCAGTAAAAATGGCTTATTATCTTCATTTAAGGACCTGCCCAGAAGCAAGTCACAGTACGATGTGACATCTTGTGCTCAATATGTGGCAGAAAATCTGACTACATCAAGTCTGAAGCATAATGATAATAGTGTATTAACTGATAACCATCAACAGTCAAATTTAATGGTTCACATTGATAATTTTAGTTACAAAAAATGCCTCAGTCAGCAAAGTTTAAATGATAAAGAGCTATGTGCTGATTCATCCTCACCAAATAGGATTAGCGCATGTCTGAATAAAAGCTCCACGCAGTTGTCAAGAACGCCTTCATTAATAGAAGCTTATGGTCCAGGATACAGACCGTCAACTAATTCATCTGAAGGAAGGAGAATTTCATCACCTGCATGGAGAACTAAGAGACCTACTTCATTGATTGAGCTTAATAAAACTCCAGAAAGAAAGTTTGGTTTGCAGTCATCTCAAATGGAAAATCCTCCAGTTGAACATGTTTGTGATCTTTCAGTAAATGAAGATCACTATGGCTCTAAAACTCCTAAACTTCAGTCACCAAAGAGCTGTGCAGACTTACACACCCCTGATCTACATTTGTCTTACATCACTCCTTTTTGCAGTACTAATGCAATACAAAATAAAGAACAGACTTTTATGCATTGTAAGTGCAATGTACTGTTGCAGTTTTTATTTCTACTAACATTTTATATATGTTTTTGAAGTTTTTTAATATCTCACTTTATCCACATTTATTTCATTGGAAAAATTATTTATCCTCTCATTTAATTTTCTTTGTAAACTTAAGTCCCCAGGAATCGACTCTCTGAAGATCGGGCGAAAAATTCACTGCAAATAGTCAGCCTCCTCATACCTCCATCAAACAGAAGAAAACTACATCTTTTGTTTAAAATGATGACCAAAATGACTTCTAATCCTAACCTTTGTCTTGATTACACACAGACTACTCAAAGTTTAGTAAGAAAGAATTTTTTTTAGTCTGATATGTCAGATTTTTTTATTTTTCAGTTAATTTTAAGTTGACATTAAAATATTACTTAAAACCATTATAGGTTTTGAGCACTTTTCACCATGGCATCATTCGTTCTCAAGAGGACTGTGA
Organism: Bulinus truncatus; assembly: GCA_021962125.1. Lineage (NCBI taxonomy): Eukaryota > Metazoa > Mollusca > Gastropoda > Planorbidae > Bulinus > Bulinus truncatus. The sequence continues at coordinate 12,266,940 of JAGDYQ010000005.1, read as the reverse complement.
CTTAGACAATCTAGTCGCCTTGCAACTTGTATCCTTCATGTTAGATTTTTATGATGACATTTTTACCCCACCTTCAGAACTTAAAGCACAAGTTAGCAACAGATTAAAAATTATGCAGAGGCCTCAGGTAACGTAAAATGTTTTTTTTGTTGACACCGTTTATTGGTGTGTTAACTTTAGAGTTCTATTATATGGAGTAAATTGTTGCCATAATGAAATGGTGGGGACCTTGGCAATTGTTTTTCACCATATTGAATACAAATCAATCGGGGGGGGGGTCTATGTGTAGCTTTTACTATTCCTGTATTTTTTATAAAAGCTTGAGTCAGTGAATCAGGTTCCATTAAGTATCAATTCAAATGTCTTGTTTTAAAATACTGTGTTACAAAATTACCATAATAAACACAGCAATCCTGAAACAATGGGTGTAACAATATAAGTTTGGACATATTGTCACATGAGTCACTTCCCTGTTGTGTATTGTAATCATACATGTATTGAAAATCACTACCATATAAGTCCTCTGTGTATTAATAGAGGGTTGCCGGTTTAGACATAATACATGTAGTAATCAAAAAGTTTATTTAGATCAGGGTTTCCAAACATTTCCTATTATGTAGCACAATGTTTATTTAAAATACTAATGAGTGGCTGTGCCAACCGAATTTAGAAACAATAAATATTTACTTTTTTTCCACAATTGTTAATATACTTAAAAATAATTTTGAATATAAACAAAATTTGCACTGCAAACATAGAACCGATACAAAAATAATTCTCATATTATGAGTTTAAAATAATTTTAACAAGATCCATGGCTTTCATTTCTTTTTCAAGCCTCACTAGTCATAAACTGGTTAGTTCACGTGTTTGAGAACCCAATACTAAAAAAAAAGATATTCATTTCTTTGGGCCAAATTGCACAAAGTAAAGTATGTGGTCTCAGGGACATTATCATTTAGCTCAGTATTTTGATATACATGTACACTTCTGTAGTAGTCTGAATGTTTTTTAACAGGTCATTTATTCACCACCGCCACCAGACAGAACAGTCAGATTTTGTCAGCAAACCTCTGTTGCAGACTATGAAAATCAAAGAATATCAGCATCTCAGACAGCACTGGAACAGTTGCTAGAGGAAATAATTTCAGATAATACTATGGAAATGAAAGATAAGAAAAAACGTTTGAAACAAGTGAGAATAATGTATTAATAATTATTGAAAATTAGGTCGGATTAAATTTACTTTAACAATTTTACATATATACAGCAGACTTAAGATTATACAGCCTAGTTAAAAAAATATTTAGACTAGCTTTAAAGCTTGGAATAATTAGCTAGTTCATTTAATTAAATGAGAGCAGTGCGATGTCACCAAGTGACTGTGTTGGTGTGTGTGTGTGCATGCATCGATGTTATGTTGGTTTGCATGCGTGGCTGCCCAAAAGTTTGAATGGTCAGCTAAGGCTAAGTTTGGAGATCTGGTTGTAAATTTGTGTAACTACTTAATGTAGCTTTTGACCTGGTAGTTTGATTTATCTGAGGGGTAGTTGTGGAGCCCTCGTTTATTGAAGACGTCTTTTGATATTCATTAAGAACTTTTTAGGTGTGTTGATTCAAGTATAATTGTGTTTGACTGTAAAGAGGACTTGTGTTAATGTTTATTCACGTGGTGTAAGTGTTTGATAAAGTATCTACGTGACACCTCTATAGACAACAAGCTTTTATATGTGACAAGGGACAAAAAAGTTTTAAAACAATGTCTGTTGACATGCACAATTTTATAGGATTGGTATTTTTATTACCTTTTTTACTACTTTTCTCAGTGTGTAATCAACTTGTCAATGAGCAGTGATGTATATTTTTAGTTTATTTGTTAACACTGATTTTTACTAAGGTTTTATTCATTTAGAAAATGTGTGTATTTAAGCTACAGTTTAAAACACATAGGTCAGACATTCTATACTTCTCTTCAGACATGCTCCACATTTATAATTTTACCTTCCTTGTTCGTAAAATATGTTTAGAATATAAGATTTATAAACCACTGATCTTAGCCAAGTGGTCAAAGCAAGATAATAACATTGTACATGTATTAGTTATCTGCATTGGTTGGAATGATAGGGGCTAGACATGAGAGTATATAGAAACCCTGCAATTGGTTCCTAATATTATTAAAGATGTTATGTTACTTTACAAATGTAATTAAATTTTTTTTTTCAGTTTCAAAAGATGTATCCCTCTATCTACACTAAACGTTTTCCTACACCTGAGTCAGAAGCTGCTTTCTTAGAATCAAAATACAAGAAATCTTCAAAATTGAGAACTATCAACAGACTCAAAGGTCTTCGCTTATAAGTTGGTATTGATAAATCAGTTACTTTTTATCATTTTTAAAATTCTGTTGATTCTAATGCAAAAATATTATTATTAATTAACATCGAAAATAAAATTTACATATGTAATTAGTTTTAATTAAATTTTTTTATTGGATGCATGAAAAACTAGTAGTTTTTATATCAAATTTTTGTAAGGTGCTATATTGTAAATATTTTATGCAACTTATTGTATTCTTCAAAGCAATTTAACAAGTGCCTTATGTATCTTTTATGTAATGGCATGAGAAAACAAGGAGTGCTGTATCTAGCTTAAGCAAACATAAGAGTGCCTTGTTTAGTTTTGCTAGGCTACAGCTTTCACTTAAGTTTGAAGTGCCATAATTTTGAATGATTCCTGCCATTGTAATTAGTCTATTGTAAATTTATATAATTTAACTTGCTCGTATTGTGGAGTATTATTTATATTGCATGAAAATAGTTACATTTTAGGTTTTGATATTATTTTTATGAATATTTTTCCAATCCTAGTTTTTAAAAACCCAACCTATTCTATAGGTCTTTTTTCAGGGGTCAATTTTCACCATTCTCTCTAGATTAAACCTAGTGGGAAAATGTTAATCCAGCATCTCATAAATGATTTTTAAAAATATAAGCTCAAATGTTACAGTATTGACTTAAGTAACATTCCATTTTTAGATAACAGTAGTTATTCTAAAACCCGGTGAAATTCATATGTGTAATTTTTTCTGTATGCAATAAATATTATCAATTACTTTATACATTGCATTAGCTATTTACTGTCTCCAATTGGTCTTTAGGGGTTTCAAAGCAGAGCCAAAGGTGATTATGGGTTTAATAAAGGACTAAGATTTTTTTTTTTTGTCATTTATTTTATTTTGAAATCCATATCTTAGCAACACTTAATATCAGCTAGTTTTTTGTTAACTTAATTTTTATCTAGTCATTGCATTAAAATGTTTTGAATCAATATTAAAACCGTGTTTCTCCATTTATTTTTAAAAAAGGATTAACATCATTCACAGGATAAATTTCAAAAAGAAATTTAATCAAAAAATGATTTTTAACAACCTTACTTTTAAAAAAATTAATATTTCTTTTACTAAAAAATGTCATTTAGTTATAAACCAGTTGAGTCAAGTCACAACGAAAAGTATTTGGATAATTATTATATAAAAATGCACAAACAAAAAGTTTACTTAACTATATTTAGCTACACAGTTTCAAGTAATTTTTGTAAAAAGAAAAAAAAAGTACTACTGTAAGCTAAAATAATTTTTTAAGAGTAGCAGAATCCTCAATAGGTGACAAGATAAAAATGTTTTCTAATTTAGCATTGAAAATAACCACCAAATTTCAATTAGAATTCTTATGTGCCCTTAGAAACTTCATATTACACTTTAGATACATTCGCTGAATAGAAGTTGAATATATTGTATGTCCAATGTTATAGCTATTACTCAAATATACACATGAATGTTTTGAAGAAAATGTACAATCTGAGTTAACTTCAGTGATCATGCAAAACTCTGTTGAATTCATTGTATGCAGAATCTAGATCAAAAAGCATTTGTCGAACCTGACTGTCATCTAATTCTTCTGAGGCTTGCATGTTTCCCAATGTATCCAACCTATAAAAAAATAAAATGAACGGCTAAGTAATTAAAAAAATATAAGATTTGTAAAATAACACAAAATGTAGGAATATAAGTCATGATTGTAGCAAAATATATCTATTCTTTTACAAATACAGTGAAATGTCGCTGTAATGAAATTGAAGGGAACTCAGAATAAATCGTTCCTAATACTTAAACGGCTTTCACACTCATATTGTCCCATTTATTAGATCATGATATAAATTTCAAAAATATTTTGTATAAAAACTTGATCCGCAGAGCCATAAACAGCTATTGTGGCGTCCAACATCCAATCTGAAAAGTGCAAATTTATTAAATAGCGCTCTTTCATGAGTGATGCACTGTGCTGCAGCACAACCAGCGGTTACCTTACTAATTAAACAGCCGTACCGGTAGTTAATTAACATTTTGGCAGAATGCAGTCTTCTGTGCATCAAGTCCCTACCCCAATCTATGAGACTGCCGATTTCCAAACAATATTGTTAATTACAATATTAGTAAATGTGACCCTCAGCTTTTTACTACAGCTATCAAGTTACTAATCGCTGTTCAGCTGAAGCCCAATACTACTTTAGTTTGAAAGAACATTGCTTGGCTGGCTAGTTGGGAAATGCTACCCATAATTACTTGCATAAAACCGCCACACACAGACATACGAAATCTAAAAGTTTCACTCTAGGTATTTGAATAGTAAAAAGAAAAAAACAAGTTTTTTGTACCAAAAGATTTCCAGAAAAAGAAGGCTTTGCCTCTCAATGAATCAATATTATTGTTCAGTCAAGATACACTTCTCAACTAATAAATTTCTTTACCAACTTGTTGGCAGTAATTGCACAATCATCTTGATAAAGAAAAGTGAAACAGAGCAAGAAACTAGAGATTGTTTGATAAACTAACAAAACTAAAGGATGAGACAAGATAGACCTAATAATAGTCCTAAAGATTAAGACCCAATGACATAGATGTTCTCTGCGAAACTATAAGGTGACCCTTGATTTTGTTTTTCAATCTGGTAGACTTGGAATCAATGGCAACAAAAGTGGTATATCAGTATTCAAAACTGAATATTCAACCAACTCACTGTCTCATGGAGACAGTAGACTCAACTCCTGCAGAGAGTGAAAGAACAATTGATGCATCTCCTACTTCAGTCAAATAGCTGAAAAGATGCATAACGTGAATCAAATTTACATCAAATCTTAATGCAGCAAGTGTTGTAGACACATTAGCAAAGAAAATTGTTCTTTCACATCAAACTGTACATGCTGTGTATATTACATGTAACTATACTTCTTTGAAACGCAGAACGTCAGGTTGAATACATTAGAATATTTTTTTATATCCCAATGCCTTCAACTTATTTATGCATTGTTAAAATTTTCAATCTTATTTTATGGATGACACAAAACAGTTTTTAATTAACAAAATAAAGTTTCAAAGTTAGTTTAGTTGCAGTTTGTCTTATTTAAAAAAGTGTATGTTACACCCAGTTGACAGAGACAGTAGAAAAAATATTCGGTCCCCCACAAAAAGTTACTATGACATGTTTTATAAATTTGTATCTGTCATTGTGTTGATTTCAACTATGTTATAGATGGTTAAAAAAATATTCAAAAGGAGGACAAGAGATATCAACAATAATAGGTGGTCTCTGGGTGTGTTACACCCAGTGGAGGCGGAAAGGGTTAATGTCTTTCTCACACCTGCAAAATGCCATTCCGTGTCTTTAATTAGCGCAACACAAACATAACACTGATTTATTGTATTTTTTTTATTCCGCGAGCGTGTACCCCCCCGACACATGGCTGCCCCGTGAAGTCTTAACTCCCTCTTCCCCTTTCCCAAAATTCTCCTCTCATCCCCTGCTGGTTGTTATTGCGTAATAGTGCTTTCCCCGCACCAACCTTCCCAGCTGATGCCAAGACAACACTTGTCTCTCGTACCACACAAGGTGAATTTATACTCGGCGTGATCTGTCCTCACCAGTAGAGGTTAAAGGTCTAACTCCTCTCCCATCTCCCCCCTCCTATTATCTAGTAAATGGGAAAGTTGTTGAGCTCAAGTTGACTTGAGATTTAGAAATTTGCCAAAATTAAATTTATTTTTTTTTAGATAAGGGGGCAAATTAAATATTTACAAAGCGGCTAAATTTTTTTTCACAATACTGAAAATAAAGAGTTTGTTACGACGCTTTTTAACAGAGGTTATATAATGGAAGGGGCCAAAAATATATTTCGCTGCACTGAATATTTTGTCACACTGACGTTCATAAAAATTAAGTTTGTTCTGAGCTACAGACCATTTTTTAACTTTTTCTTTGCCTTCAAAGTCAGCTGGAAGAAGGCTCAACCTGGTCATTGTTTCTGCTAATTCTCTCAAGTCAGGCTGGATCTGTTTAACAAAGATTATAATTAGCAATCTATTTTCTTATGTAATAAATGTGCAAAGATATTTAAATTTGTAAACCCCAAATTATTCAGACTAACATGAATATATTTTTTTTTTAAATAATCTAAAAAAAAAATATCCTGGTTAAAATGGGTACTGTTTAAAAACAGTTATAATTTATATTCACCTCATCCATGGCACGGATCTCTAATCTTAGTTTATCCATGATTGTAATAAACAGCTGAAAAGAAATTTAAATCAGCAATTACTTAACATGTCTCCTTATGTTAGAAATTTTGTGGAAAACTCATTCATTGGAGGAAGACTTTCATCATTTAAAATTGCTACATTTTTTTATACTGATAAAATTAGTATAAAAAGCTTACAGATACAATATCAGCAATGCATTTGCTAGTGTTTCCTTTATCATCTTTGATTGTAATTGGTCTGTCTTCTTTGATTCTTTCTAATGCAGCTGGACAATCAAGCTAATGAAATACAGTAACTAGTATATATTATATAAAAATAAATATATTTATTTATATATATAGATGTTTCTATAAAATCGTTTTAAGTAAATGCATTATGTTAAAAAAAAATCTGAATATTTTTCAAACCCTATATTTTTTCATGAAATCTTCAATAGTTTGGAAATCACTTTGCACTTGTTTAAATGCTGCTTTATACTGGACCAATAGCTTTGAACAAGTTGCGGTATACCTGAAAAATAAATGTAAAATGTAATTTGTTAGTCCACATAATTATTTCAACAATAAAAATTGAACATAGCAATAGCTTATTGTGTGAAAGTGTCACTGGCTGATAACATTCAATAACTAAATATACTAAATAAGGAATAATGGGGAGTTGCTGTCTAAAAGTATGAAAATGGATCAAATCCTAGTTAAAAGTCGAATTCTTTATCTGACCAGAAGATGAGCTACTTATAAAAACAGATACTTAAAATTAGTGTGGGAATAGCCAAACACAACCTGTTAATATGCTACTATAACTACAAGAAAAATATCCACTCTTATTCTATTTTTAAAATATTTATCAGAATTTTAACTATTAGTCCAAAACTGAATTTTCAGATTTATTATGCACTCAATGTATTTGTTTTATTAAAAAGAACTTACTCTAAGACAATGTTCCTTCTAAGGTGTGGTATGAAGTGAGCAAAAAAATTTGTCTCTGAGCGACATTTTGTTTGAGGCCAAAATTTGTGAGCGATTTAAGCGATGTCATCCGTCAGAGTGAGCGGTCGTAGTGTAGTATGAGCGACACTCTGAATTCATGTGAGCAATCGCTCACGCACTCAGCTTAGAGGGAACATTGCTCTAAGAGGTAAAACCCAATTTATTCTAAGGAAAAATTGCCAAAAAGGGAGTAAAAGTAAGAGAGAAAATATTCCCAAAAAATTTCCGCTTGATGACCTTTTTCAATTCAAATTTTTTAAATATATTTTTCACATCACTGAAATAAATGTACATTACTATTGAAGTAATTCACATAAAGTTTAAAATGGAAGCTGATTTTCAAGAATTGTGAATAGTTATGTGGACAAAAACTGAGTTCAAGATGGACAAAAAGGAGCTTTTAAGTGTTTGAAGCAGTTTTTTTTTTTATGTCAGGACGACCTATTTAACATAATCTTACTCTTTGGCAAGAACAGCATCTCTAATATAAGCCTTCTCCAAACTCTGCAACGTGTTTATTACTGCATATAGGTCAGCCATATTATCATATCTGTAGATAATTTCATATAATAATTATTAATTAAAATAGATGAAATTCTTTCAGTTATAAGCTAAGCATAAATAGTGGAGGTTTCTTGATCTAATTTTCTTTGTGAGTAACTATGAGTTACTGGTACATGAACTTTAATCTTATACTCACTTTTCTCTTTCTCTTGCTGTTCTGTATAATTTAACTTCCTAAAAATACAAAAAAACATATTACTAACTGGTAATCAGTCTTCTATTTGACATTAAGCTGACAAAAAAAAAATACATGTAACAAGATTATTAATTAATTAAATTATATTAATTTTTAAAGTTCATTGATTTATAAGATGATAATTACCTCATAAAGACCAGGATTATTGGCTTGGCCTGTAAAAAATGAACATAATAAATGATAAGAACAAATTGAAGGGCTTGATTCCAAAATTATTGAAAATATTTTTATTTCTGGGGATTATAGCCTGAAGGTCAATACATTCTGTGGGCATAGTCTAAGTGCAAGATATTACAATCTTTTTTTTTAATTCAGGTTAAAAAATAGATGTTTTTTTCAATAAGAGACCTTGTCTTTCTCAAGTTCTCATAGTGAAACAACCAATCATTGTGATCATGTTATCAATTGTTTTCAGCATTTTAATGATAATAATGTATTTGTTTTCTCATCAAACAAAAGTCAGAAGAAAAAAGTATGGTATAAAAAAGTGAAAGTACATGTTGAAAAGTTAAAAAAATAAAGTACAGATGGAGAGAAAAAAAAACGGTTATAATGTGCAAGCATAACTAAATGTAACAAAAGATAGCACTCTGTCGCATATATGAAATTCTAAAAGATGCATTCAGCAAGTATTTTTGTTAAAAAGTTCCTATTCTCATAATGATAAGGTCAGAGGATGCCTTTCTTATGAAGTGCATTAAAGTACAGAAACAGAACTGCTCATGTTGCCAAGAGGACACTTCTATAAATGTCACACAGATGGTAAACTGCTGGAGCAGAATTTTTTTTTTTGACATTTCTTAACCTAACACTATGAAACTTATATTGGAACATTAGTATAAGATTGGAAATTAAAAATATTTTCAACATAGCCATAACTACAAAATTTATTATACAATTTTTAAAAAAAACCTTTCCTATTATCATAAAAGATATTTATAATCTGTAGTAAAATTTGTATGCATCATTTATTGACACAGATTATTTTATTATAATTATTATACTCATTATTTTAAAAATGCAGGAAGTAGATGTTATTTTAGTGTACTTCATTTACTCTGGAAAGAAAGAAATGTACTAAAGCAGTGATTCTCAAAGTGTGTCGCTGATGAATTTCAAAATCTTAGTGGGTCATGAAGTGTAAAAATCATATTTTAGGGGCAGAAATTCAGTGGGTTTTATTTAAGAAAGCAATGGTATGTAAATCGTTCACTGAATGTTGTGAATCAGAATGAAGTCTAAATAATCTGATTTGAATTTAGACCTAATAAAAACTGGGTTTGACGGAGTTTAGATAAGTGAGGAAGAAATCACTGGGATGTTAATGTTGTTAGAAAAATATAAGTTATTATTTATAAGAAGGAACACAGTGGTCAGTGCATAAGTAGATTTTCAAAGCCTATTACTATCATCATGAACCTGTCTAAACAGAACCCTAGCCTCTAGCTGCACTCTAGCAACAGCATATCATGAATTATGATGGATGTAGATGAACTAAATGTGAAATTTTCAATGGATCTTTTTAACATGCCACTTTAACAATCACAATTTACCGTGCTGTATTTAATCGTGTGTGTATATTAAAGAAAAAACCCAATTTAGTAACTACCAAGAAAATTAAAAAGATCTAGCCTAACAATAATAACATCATTATTAGATTACTGCCCATTACATGAATCCATGAAAACAGGACATACCTGATGAGGAAATCGGAGGAACCTGACTGAACATCTCGTTGTTTATACCAATCAACAGTAAGTTATTTCAAGATAAAAGATTGGTTTAATATATGTCAACTATAACATTTTTAGTGACAAATTAGTATTTTTATCCAGATTACTCAGAGGTGTCATAACTAGTAATGTGATTATGTGTTTACAAATTTCCTGTTCTGTGTTGGAAAATTTAAAAAAAAGTGCCTAAAGAAACGAAACGCTAAATTTAATGGACATGTCACCTTGCACTGTTGAACTCGCTTCTTGGGGCTTATTATTCCCGTTACTTTAAATTTATAAACGAAAAAATAGCATGTAACTATACCTTTATCTCAACATTAATGATTTGTCACTTATTAAACTGATTTAAAATTTAACTGATTATTTTTATATTTTCTTAATTTCAAAAGCTCGTAAACCGTAATGTTAGAATCATAAGATTAAGATAAGAATGATTAGAAATTAACATGAAATACAAGATTAAATTATGATTTTATATTTCATTTAATCAATTATATATTTTCTCTTTTTTGCTACCAGTAACTTAGACTTGTTGCAAATTAATACAAAGACGTCAAAGATCTTGACAGGATGTGCTCAAAAGCTGTATTGTTTAGATGTCTTCATCAACTACTTAAACGAAAACAATTAAATCAACCTTTATTTCAAAAATGTTTAACTATTAGTTTTAGTACTTCACCCTGGAATTTCACTAAGGAAAATTCCAACAAAAAATCAGCTGAAATTGAAGCCAACCCTTTTTTTAACAAATACAAGTTAAAACTTGACCACTTACAAAGGTCAGTGTCACTCAGTGTTTTTTTTTTTTGCATAGAATATGCAGATAATGTTGACCAGAATTCTCTAATGACACTAATGTCTAGTAATGTCATTCTGGGATTGTGGAGAGGGGCCAAATCTACCCCTATTCTTTAAGTGGGATGGGGGCGTCATGAAAATTTACTTTAAGACATAAAATTACAAATTAGTTTAATTATTAGTATATACATTTTCATTATAAATGGTACATGGTCATGGATGTATAAAATTTTGGCCTTATTGGCTATCTTACTTACTCGCTGCTATTCCTTTTAAACCCTGATGCAGATCCTGTATAGGCCTATCACAGAAAATATTCAGGACAACATTTTGTCTTATTACTATTGATAAAATAGACAGAAATTGAATGAGGAGAGCTCTATAGACAGAAATAAGAAATGGAAATACTAAAGATAGAAATATCTCTTAACTTTTTTATATTTTAACTGCAGTTTGATTTCACTTTAAATCTGTTAGCTTTGAAAAGAAAATGTGCCTAAATCACTTTTATTTTATTTTTTTTCATCAGCCAAAATCCAGATGAATATGAAAGTAAGATAAAAGAACTCGCTGATCGTCTTAAACCGAAACAAAAATTGGGTTGTGAGTCACAAAAGTTACAGCCTCCACAAACCGTGTTACCTTCTGATGTTGCCAAGGCTGGAGTTGGAATGGCAAAAACTCAAGTAATTATTTCAATTTTCTGCATTTAAGACAGATCTTGGTTTCTATTCTGTTAAAGATTAAATTACATTTATCTACTGTTAAAACTATTATTTACGCCATTTGCGTTAAGGAGAAAGTGGCTTATTTTTCAATTTGTTTATGTTGGTTTAACTTTTTGACAGCATTGAAGAACTAATGTCGATAATGGCTTTTTATCAAGCACAAAGCCTCCCAAAAAGGCCATTCCATTGAATATATTTTTCCCTTCCTTTAAGGAGACATTTTTTTTTTAAATATTAAAATGCACATTGAGAATCAAATCCATCCTTCAGTGGCTGAACCTTTTATCTGGTAGCATACTAATCTGATGACCAGTGTAATAAATTAGTATCATTTTTAGTACACTGCTGAGAGACTCTCTGTTTTTTAAAAGTGACTGGCTTTTTAAATACACAGAAGTTTATATTTCAGTTCAATATAACTTCCATAATCTGTTACCTTTGGAAGTTATTCTGTATTTATACAGATAAAAGTATTAACACACAATGTAACCATACATTGAGGGACAGCAAAGAACCAGAATGGCTTTGAAAGATGAAAAAGAATGAGTTATAAATATCATGGCAAAAAAAAAAAATCTTTAACGGATATTGTCTTGGCTGCTACATGTACTAAAAATTCACCCTAACCCTATTATTCCAAGAAAATTGTGCTTGTTGATTAGAGATACATTTTAAAAGCTGCCTAAAGAGCTCTATGAAATATTAAAAAATAAATAGAACATGATATGATTACTGAAAAGTATCTGTACCTTTTAAAACACAATAAAAATGCAACATATAATGCTGAATGCTTAATTATATTTCGTTTAATGGTTTTTATAAATTAAAATTTAAATATGGATACAAAAAAAACTTTCTTACTTAAGAAGGCTTATACATAATTAACATAATCCATTCAAAAACTGTTGGTCAGTGATTCCCATGAGCTGCCTAAAAAAAAAAAACCTTCCTGGTTTTGCAATCCACCTTTAAAGACAGAAAAAAGGATAAAAGAAAAAAGAGCCTTCGGGCATGAGTAATTATTCAAATTTTTGAGAACCATTGCTGTAGGTCATTCTAAAAGTGATATTACAAACATTTGTTTAATATTACTTTGATTATTTTTAAATTAACAATAGTATGATATGGTAAAAAGATATGTTGGTTAAGGGAAATAAAAGTCAAGGGAAAGACAACCATTATTGCACATTAATGTCAAAGGCAGACCATTTATGGAATTAGCATTCCTCCAGTTTTCTTTACCTGTGTAATTTGAATATAATTACATATTCTGTTTATTTTTAACACAAACTTTAGATTCTTGTATGCTTTTATATTGTTGTAGTAATAAATTTGATTTTCTTAAAATATGAAATTAACTTACAAGATTTATACTAATAATTACAGGGTTTAGATTCCATTATGAAAGTTGATTTGATAAGAGATAAAACTGCTGAGGAAATAACACAGGTACTATGCCTTTAATTTTTTACAATATGCAATACCATATCTGTTAAGAATATTTAGAAATAAAATTTTTTGAAAAAGAACTGAAAGTGTACCTCACTGATTATTTTAACATTAATATTTGTTCAATATTTCATCCATAGAATTTTTTTTCAATAAATAGATGAAGCATTTCAAGCCAGACTAGCCTAACACAAGAAGTAGATTAGACTAGTCTGGCTTAAAACCTTTCATCTTTTCATTTACTTAGATTTGGAATGAATACCATCAAGGTAAAGATTGTTTATATGCTGTCCTTAAGGTACAGTATTATTTTTGTGTATAATTTTTTTAGTTATATGATAACTAGATACTTAAAGCTAAGCTATATTCACACATAATTTGTTTATTAAATTTTTTGCATTTCTGCAGGCCAATGTTTATCAAAATTTATTGATTAAATTGAGAGAATGCCCAATAGTAAGTTCATGTAATTAAGCTTCTTAAAATTTTTGAAAAATTCAATAACTCATTAAGCTATGACTTCCTGAACAGTTTAATAATGAATGTTTAATAATTACAAAGTCTGCTTATCATTGAATAATTATACTTGCATTATTTAAATGAAATGAAAAAAAAAACTTAAATGATAATTATGGTAACTGATGCAATTGTAATTTATATTAAAATGTTAAAATAATGTAGACATGTTCTAAACAAGCTGATGTGCCCTCTGTATTTACTTTTTTTTCTGTGTTTTTCAAAATAATTAATTAAATAACATATAGATTTTCTTCTTCTTTGCTCTTTAGTTTGTATATGCTATCCCAAGAAATGAAGGCTATGAGTTTATCTTGTCACAGTTTGACAAACATGATGTGTATTTTACTCCATTATCTATGTTTCAGGTGAGTTCATTTGTTTTTTTCTTTGGAGAGTTAAGTAGTTTTTTGCCTTCATAAATTTTCCAGATTATTGTTGAATTTGATTGCAAAATCTTTATATCAGTTAAGACAAGAAAAAGAGATAATTAATTAAAACTAATCAGTCAATTTGAATTATACCATGACAGTTTGAAAGAAAAAATATTATATTATGACATTATCATTTGATTTAATTCTTGATAGCTCATAAAGGAAAACGCACCACCATGTTTGACATTGAATCATTACACTGAGTTGTTAGAAGATAAAGGTACGTTCTTTTAATGTATTACTGCACTAATCTAATATAAAAAGCTTTAAAATAATTTTAAAACAGTAGATTAATTATTGTGGTATACACATTTTCCTAGGAATCATCTTGATGACTGGAAAATATGATAGCAAGGTTTTGGTAAGATATTTGCAATCAATCCACATTTTTTGTTGTTTAGATAAAACATTTGTTTTGTAGTTTGAATACAACAATTATTTGTAAAAGAAACTATAATTATTAATTGTCATTATATCTAAGTTGAAAAAAATATTAACTTGTTTTTTTTTTTTAATTCAGAAACGAGAGCTTGCTCTAGGATTAGTTAATCAAATGAGCGTTTTCTACGGATTAAATTCTAGATATTTTGATTTAGTGTATCGTTTCAACTACGAACCAGCAAGATTTCATTATCAAGAACTAATTGATGCCCTGAAGTCTTTACCCCAGTTTGATATCAAATAACTATAAAACAAAATGTGTGTTTAAATATGTGAAAATAAAAATGAATGTTTTAAATTACAATAAAACATAGAGTTATTGAAATTTCTCATTAATATTTCTGTGTTTGAATATTAGTTGAATCAAACATTTAAAGCTTAAAAAATGTAAGAACGCCATATAAAGTATATCCAAAAAATTTAATGTGTATGGAAAAAAAAATTAACAACTTCAAATATTACTGGACTTTTTAAGTGCTGTTTCTAATTCCAACATTACACGCAGCACAACTTCCTCTGTGTAAGGCATTCCAACAACTTGTATTCCTATAGGCAATCCTTCAGTTCCTTCACAATCCTACATGAATAAAATAGTATTAAAAAAATTTCTGCTATTCTTATTACTAGGGCTGTACCGGAATCCGATTCCAGTTCCTGTTAAGCCGGATTCCGGCAGTTTTAATAAATCCGGTTCCGATTAAAATGTGTCGGATTTAAGCCGGATTGCTTTGTTGTTTGAAATTTTGGTGTAAGAAATTTTTTTGGCGCAACATAATTTTGAAATATTTAGCGCTGTACAATTAAATTAAAACAATAACTTCCTATCTTTCTTTCCTGCATTTTCAAAAATACAATCACATTGATCGCTTTTAGTTCTATATGTAAATTAAGATATATTGAATAGGAAGATTTGAATCGTATTTAGTCTAATAGTAATACGACACCTTACCTTCCACTACTTTTGATTCTGTGTTTTCTATAAACTATATTTAGCTGTAAAAGGATAACTTCTTTAAAGAGCAGAAAATGATCTATTTTTGGGTGTTTACAGTTTAAAAATAGGTCAATAATTTATTTTTCTGCAAATTTTTTAATTTAGTGGATTTTGTCATGATTTAGATAAAATTCCTCGCATATTTAGATAAATAACTTGAAGATACATTTTTAATTGAACATTAAAGTGAGATTAATTTAGATTTGAAATGCATTTTAATTTGCGTTTTTATGGGAAATAGTCAGATAATGGTTTAAAGGAAAGTATGAATTAAATAAAACGGTTCGGTGACGTCACTATGGAAAACTAAAGAAAAATAAGCTATCGGGTGGTGCCACAGTATATATATAAATTTTTTTTTTGGAATTTATTTATTAATAAACATGTTTATTAATACTTTCTAAGATATGTCACCCATTTCTTTGTAATAGAAATCAAGTTAAATTAGGTACAGCTTTATTAAAATATTTTTTTTAAACGAAGGACCTGTTATTTTGACAGTTATCTTTCGTAACTCAAGATTGGGGAAGGGGTTTTAGTCACAGTCTTCAAGATCTAAATGGTTAAAACATGTACTGTTTTTCGCTATCTAGAACTTAAAAACTAAATTTTTATTCTATTCTTCAGTCTTATATCTTTTTTATGTTAGGCGAGAAATTACTACTTCGGAAAAATTACTATTTAATTCGGTAAAATCCGGTTCCGATTCCGGCAGGATTCATATATTAAATCCGATTCCGGTTCCGATTCCTGCAGGATCTAAAAATTACAATCCGGTACAGCCCCACTTATAACCATTCTAACCATAACCACTACTAATAAGGGTACATTTTTTTTTTAAATTAACCTTCCGAATGAGCTTTTCTATGTCAGTCTGTGCAGGATAATAACTAGGATTCATTGTGTTTCCTACATCACTTGTTGTCACTGTAGTTACAGGCAGTGTTCCAGCAGGGTAGTTCAGGATGTTATATAGAGAAGTGTATGTCAAAATTCCTTAAACAGAATCAAAATGTATGATAATGGCATATTTACATTAGCTAATATTCATTTTATTGATAGGCTGTAAAGTTAGAACACACCTAATAATTTAGTTTCCAGTCCAAGCCGTGGTGGAGCACAAGGTAGACAAGGACAGATGACAACATCCAAATTTTGTTTTTTCCATTTATTGGCAAACTCTATTTGATATTCCTGTAAAATGTGAAACTTATGATATTTATACAATTGTAAAAGATAATTCAAACTAGCCAATACTTGTTTATAGCACTTACATTTTCATTAATTTTGTCTGAGTAATAGAAATTTATAATTATCTAAGCAATATATTGCTTTAAAAAATGTTAACATTTCTATCATTCACCTTGACTTCATTAGCTTTCTTAAACCAGTCTGTTAAACCTCTGAAAGTAAGATTTTTATGACAATATGTAAAAACAGATGATAAGAATAAAAAAGAGTAATGAGCAAATTGATAAAAATAATAACTATAAAATTTTAATCACACAAATGCATTTTGCTTTTTACCTCATTGGTTTTCTTCTCATCATGGCAATTAGTAGTGGGTCATAGTGCTGAAATATGTATTAGTCTTAATGAAAACATAAGCTTAGGAATAATATTTTTAAAAAGTCTTACACTGCTTAACACAAGGGATACATTCCAGTTTGAAAAGTGTAAGACAACAAAGTTAATAAATAGGGATACCTTCAGGAATATGGAGTATACATAAATGAATGACGGTTTGTGGTATTGGTGTGTGTTTGTGGCTATTTAAAAATTACAATTCCCATTCTAGAATAAAAAGCAATCTAAAACAAAAATCCTCCTCATAGTTATAAATGCTATTCACAGAGTTTGAATATTTTTGATGTAATGTTTGGTTCAAAATAGAATAAACTGTTAATAGCTTATGCTAAAATTAATTAAACCATTTACCTTAAAATATTTCTATGTAGAAATTTTTTTTTTTATATTAATGTTTGTATGCCAAGTCAATTCACCAATATTTTTAATTGTAAAACCTGCCAATTAAGCCGTAATTGTATGGTTTTGTGAACAATTTTTTTCTGCTTTCTTGAGGATTTTGTTAAATTTTTGTGTCGTTTTATGTAGGAGCATACAACCTGATTAATTGTATGTAAAAAACATTTTAAATGATTAGGAGGGATACATTTATTTTGGATGTTTTGCGGGATATGAATGTATTGATTTCGTTTAGAAATGATTTTGACGGTTCAAAAGAAAATTTTCACGTTATGTTGTAACTTAACTTTACAATTTCTCAAATGGTTGTACAGAGAAAAAAGTTTTTACTTTCCTTTCATCTGTCAATAAATCCCATAAGTATATGAAAAAAAAATTCTTAAACAGTAATATTTACCAGTAACTGTTGAAGCTTTGAGAGAAACAATCTAACCACATATGGGTGTTGGTTGAATTGATATGTCTGATACATTATATCACATGTTGTGTCGAATTTCCTAAAACAAGATAAAATGCTTATTTCAAAATTCTATTTTTCCTCAAAAATTAAAAAAAAAAAATTTTGTGTATGGTATTTTAATGAAATAAAATAATTTTACTACACTAAATCTTATGATTCATAACTTCATTATATACAAAGTTAAATAAGTATTTCAAATATTTGCATGTCATATTACATCACTTTCTCTTTTGTGTATAGAGCTTACATTAGTACACTGTAATATTTTCTACAGTTTGAATATTTTTATAATAATTGTTCTTACAACAAGTCTGCATAACTGTTACAATCATCACCAAATAAAGCAGGAATCATTAACTCTGTAACTCCATACATTGGCTTATATGGCTTTATTTCAATCAGCTATGACAGAAAGTTTTATGCAAAAATAAGGTAGAGTCGATTTCAGAATAGCATTAAAACTAAAATTTTAAAACACTACATCATTAAAAGGAGGAAAACATTTTATATTTTTTTTTTAAAAGCTTTTTTGTTAAGCCTTAAATTTTTTAAAATTCTGCCTGTAAAACATGAAATAATACATGTATAAGTACATGTTTACTGAATCATGAATTTCAAATTTCCAACCAAAGAGTTTTATTTAATTGAAAAATACTGTACATTTTTTAACAATATCATCCTTTAAAATTTCTATATTCTTTATAATAACCTTAAATGAACAAAAAAATAGGTTAAAAGTTCAGTTAGTCCTTACAGACCAAAGGGACAGATGAAAAGTAAAATTCATGTTTCTGTGGTCACAGCATATAAAGGAATTGTGAGGCTAGCTACTTGTACTTCCCCAACAAAATTACCCTTTTAAAGCTGGGTGGATGTTAGACTTTCAACCATTTTTCCCCAAGACCTAGAAATTCCTTGGTTATCACCAAGAATTGAACCTAGAACTGTCAGGTCAACAGCCGATGCCTGTTTTATTTTTTTAAATATGTCAATTCAAAATTGCTAAATACATTTTTTAATAAGATTGAAAGATTTAAAAAAACCTGTACATACTGTGTGACCCAGGCTCTGTAATAAAGATTTGGCTGTCATAACTGCTCTAACAACTGGTGGGGTTGATCGCGTGCATTCATCATACACATAATAACCGATACGAAGTGGGCTGGCACTTTCAAATAACTGATACAAAAATAAAAGAGATTAGCTTTAATCCTAGTAATAATGAAGCATTTGTAGATAACGTGAATGTTGGAAATAGTATGAAAGCCATCAATTTGGTTAGGAAGCAATTTTTAAAAATTTGTAGTAATTCTTTAAAATTAAATAATTTAAGTTGATATTCCTGTGAGGTTACATGAATATTTAAATATTTCATTTTGTAACGTGTAATCTACCTTTATTCCAACGTCAAAAAATTAACAGTAATAAATAATCTATATAGCCTTAAGTTTTAATATTATACCTCATGTCTGAATGGAATAGGTGTGACTAATGGGTCAAGTGAAAACATTTCTGGACCAATGACTGCCTTCATAAAGTGAACAATGCTTGTGACATCTCTCCCCATTGGACCATAGGCAGAAGGTACTAAAACATGGTACAAATAAAGTCAGTTGAATTAAGAGTAATATGTTATAAGCAAACCAATTAAAAAAAAAACTAATTTAAATCATACCTATGTTCTGTCCACCAATAATATCTGTTCCAAAATTACCATAAGAGCTGAAAAAAAAAGTTATTGAACCAATTATCTGACAACTTTAAATACAAATAAAACATAATTTTTTATATTCAAACATTAAAAAAAATGATTAACCTTATTCTGTTGGATGTTGGCTTAAGAGCACAAATTCCACAAAAGGCAGCAGGGCAACGAAGACTGCCTCCAATATCACTTCCAACACCTAGTATTGATCCTTTGGCCCCTAAAATTGCACCTTCTCCCCCAGATGATCCACCAGGGCATCGAAACATGTTTAAGGGATTTTTGGTCTGGCCATAGATAGGATTTGTACAAGCAAAGCTGAAACAAAAAAGTTGTTTTTTAATAAATGGAACACCTGAACCTCAAAAAGCTCCTTCTTGAAAAATTAACTACATGTATATGAGTTAATATCTCCCAAGATAGAAGTTTACCACTGTCAGTGTTAATGAGGATACTTTGAAAAGATTCTGATTTAGTCTCATTTTATTTTAACAATAAAGCACAGCAAGCATAAAAAACACAATAATTCAATACATTTTAAATTATCTACTTGTTAGAAAAAAATTAAAATTTTAATGTCTGATTATCTCTTCTTGAACCACTACAAGAAACAGCAATCTAAATGATTGTCTGACAAGGCAATGAGAATGTGAGCCTAATCAAGGCTCAACTGAATAGAAGATATTGCAACATAGCCATGGAAGGCTTTGTTTATAGCTATAGCTCTTAGCTATTGGAGAACCAAATTGTTCTTTTAGTGGATTTGGGCTTAATACAGGCTTATGAGAGAACATACTATCTATAAAGTTACCATATGGAATCATTGAAACTATATAAATATCTTTAGTGTTTTTTTTTGCTATAATAATATACTGCCATAAAAAAATTTTAACAGTTACATTAAAGTCAAACAGGTACCTTCTCATGCCTTGAGGAATGTTAGTACGAATGAATGGAACAGCACCTTTCAATCTCAATATCTGAGGTAAAATAGTAAGTCTGATTATTTTAATAACACATTTTATTCTTCAGAATTTTTCTTTCTACTCACCTTAGGAAAACAGCCAGGCTGACTGGATAATAAAAAATAAAAGCTCAACAGCTTTACTTTTCAACTTTTTAAGTAATGACATGCAACAAATAGTACTTTGTATTCCTATGTGGACTAGGGACATCCTTTATGTAACAGCCTGTCTGCCTTCAACTTTTAAAAGATCATGCTAAAATTGTATGAACTTGTAAGACTTGCATAGGTGCTATATAAGAAGAGAGAACTATAAATGATAGGGTAGGTAAGTCACCTTAATTAACACTGAGTCTTCCTTTCTCAATTTATCAATGAGTTCACCAAAACCAGCAGTACAGTCAGCTCCCTTTGGGAATGAATTAAACAAGTTACAACAAATTATTTTTTTTTCTATAAGTTTTCAAGTGCTTATAATTAACTTGTACAGACAAAAAATTAACAAAAAAGGGTAATCCTCTTGTACTACCAATTTATACAAACTTAAGTTGTAGAATTTCATATTCTAATTACCAGAATGACATTCAAAAAGTGTCTTAAATATCATGTTATGTTTACTTTTAATCCTATACTCTCTTTAACACTGATAGGTATTCCATGAAGAGGTCCCCTGTCACTGATGCCATCAAGTCTTTTGGCCTCAAACTGTTGAAATAAATTGTATTACATAAAGTTGTCTTCACTGATGTCAATGGGTCAAAGTTCCATACCATAGTGAAATTCAACATTGCATATGATACATTTCATTTTCAATATCATTGCACTTGAGCATTGGCTCTAAAACTTGTATGCTTCACAACCCACTTAGAGTAATTTTTAATCTTTGACACCCACCTGAAAAAAAAAACTATGAAAAAAAAATCAAAAGAGAATTTAAGTGACATTAATTTTATGTATCGATTTCCCTTTATGTTTGCAGATAAACTAAGTTTAGATCTGCAATAAAGCTGTAAACATGTATATATGTTTTTTCTATTCACTTACAACAATTTCTTTTTCGCTACCAACGCTTTAAGGACCATTGGACTAAAATATC
This sequence comes from Bulinus truncatus, assembly GCA_021962125.1. Taxonomy (NCBI): domain Eukaryota; kingdom Metazoa; phylum Mollusca; class Gastropoda; family Planorbidae; genus Bulinus; species Bulinus truncatus. The sequence goes on along the minus strand of JAGDYQ010000005.1, from coordinate 12,245,292 downwards.
AATGGCACAATGTAAATGCCAAAAACATTTTTACAAATTAAAAAAAAAAAAGCAGTTGTCTATATATACATTTAATATGCATAGATTATTTCTAATTGAATGGCATATTAATTTCATTACATTGATACATATGTAGATGTTAACTTCCAAAATAACACAAATCATTATTAGTTACCGTAGCAGAATCAATGACATCTGTGATGGCATTGATCTCCTCATTGATACTAAGTGCCTGTTTTGAAACAAACAAATAAAAAAATCAGAATTATTTAAACTTTTACAAATATTTTCACAGATTAAATTCAAACAAGAAAAAGCTGCTTTTAAACATGTATATCAACAGAATAATACAGTTCAAATTGACAAAAGCCTGTTAAAGAAATCACACAAAAAAAACACATATGATTACAAAAATAATAAAACTAAATATTAATGTATAAAAAAGAAAACCGCACACCACATACAAAACCATTTATAATCATGTTAATACAAACTATTAGTCATGGGACTATACAAAATAATCATACTTCTGATTCCGATATGATTCCTAATTTTTATTACGATAATGGACTTTAACCAGTTCGATTGCATTAGTTTAGGAATAGGAAATTAGGCGAATTCTGTCTGATCCTGATACACAAACAAATGTCGCAACAATTCAGATTCCAGATACCAATGTTCTGACTCAAAATTAAAAACTGTTTTAAAAAAATACCCTCATATCATCAAGAAAAATTTGACCATGTCAGATTAGCATATTTAAGCTAAAAAAAAAGGTAATAAAATTAAAGTGTATATTAGGTGTCAAAAAGAAATAAATATTGAATTTGAATGCATTCACCTTTTGTGAGTTATAAGGTTTTAAAATAGTACAGGGCATCTATATACTTAATACAATAACTGTTATTAGTATTGTCGGCATTGACAGACACTCACTGTTGCCTGATAAGCCTGAAGAACCTCCACAGCACCCAGATCACCAAACTGGAGTCTTTTTTGAAGTTCCAAAAAGTCTAATTTCAATATATTTCGATTCACCTGTACCAGAGAGCAAAAAAAGAAAGTATAGATAGTTTTGTACACATGAACAGCCCAGTTCAATTCGTCTTTTGTATATAGTAAAAATAGACCTGTCGTGCTGAGTTCAGCTAGACAACTCACGGCTATCTCGCTTAGCTTTTCTTTCAGGTGGTCTATATTTCTCCTGGTCTTCACATATCTTCGTCGAATTCTGAAACTCATTTCCCGACGTTTGTAGGCTGTGTAAAACCATTTCAAAGCTGTGAAGCTGATCACAGTGATCACTAGAGTGGAACATACGGTTGAGGCATTCACCTGAAATACGATGGGGAAAATAAAGTTCCCTTCGAGTGTGAACGAGTTCATTCTGAGAATTACGGTCAAAGTTCAGCGAATCAGGAGCAAACAACTCAAGTTGTACAACACTAAGCTTGTCACAGTTATGCGCTATTAATAACCAGTGCTCGATTTAAGAAAAAACCAGTGCCGGGGATGAAAAAAAAATTTCTGCAGAGCCGGGGATAAATGTCTATGATTTCATCCCCGGCTGGGATATATTAGCTAAAGCAGAGCCGGGGGATGACAGTTCTCAGTGCCCTGTTAATAACTAGTTAAAATAACCACATCTTCCTCTCTCTCTCTCTCTCTCTCTCTCTCTCTCTCTCTCTCTCTCTCCACATCTCTATTTGGCTTTCAAAGGTTTCTCATTTCCCGGACTTTAGCTTATCTTGTGAATACGTGAGAATAGTCTACCTCATTCCAAAGAAGCAGTACGGGGGGGGGGGGATTCGACTAGAGCAACCCTGCTCCAAAGAGGGGTCGGGTAAGGGCGATAAGATCGCGTTGGTACAATATAATAAATACAGCCTACAATTAATGCGTTGGACAGAGTACTTGACACTCACTCTCGACCCCCGCGTATTCAAACGTAATGTCAAGGCCGACACTGGTAAGAGAGCCACTAGTCGCTCCCATTGTTCGTTACGGTCGCTCGCCCGAACTCTCCTCCAAACTTTAACCTTCCCGGCAGTCCCCGCTTATATAACTCGATAAGCCGGTCATTTCTATTATTAGATAACTTTCAAAATAAGTTACATGCAGGCCCGTAGCGTGCGAGGGGGCCGGCCCCCCCCTCAGCGTTTTGTCTGGCCCCCTCTGCTTATTTGCTCTACTTAGTAAAATGTATTACCTGGCCCTAGACCCCTCAACCGCGCCGTAGAACGATGGCTGGCTTAGAATTGTTATGGCTGGCTAGCCGGCTTAAGCCGTGGCTTAGGAAAATGACTAGCACCCCTGCTGAATGCCGGATCCCAACGATCACACTAGGTATCACCGATATTTTTTTATAAGGGAGGTAACTGTCAAAATATTTATGTACTATACTTTTACTAGTCATACAAACAACAATTTTGAAATAAATAAATAATACTTTATAATTTATTGTATATGATAAGTGAATATAAAGATTTATGTTAAAAATAATAAAAAAATTTAATTAAATTAAGAACCAATTAAAAAAAAATGTAAAAATACAAAATTGAGTTAGATTTCAAGTGTTATTACATTACTCGCAAAAAAATCGTTTCACGTTAATCTGATTTTAAATGTAGTAATGTTTTTTTTTTTTAAGTTTTGGTTGCGATTTTCATAATCGCTTTAAAATGACATGCATTAGTAATTCCGAATCTCCCACGGCTTAGGAAAGTTTTTTTTTTTTTTGTGGCGGCTTACAGCTTACAGGCTTCGTGGTGGCTTACAGCTTACAGGCTTCGTGGCGGCTTAAGACGGCGGCTGAGGGGGTCTATCTGCCCCCCCCCCTGCTATTGTCTGGCCCCCTGCTGTAGAATGCCTGACCCCTGCTGTAGAATTTTCACGCTACGGGGCTGATTACATGTCTTTCGGTCTCGAGACTCCTCTCAAACAATTTAATATTTTTTTATTTGTATCATTATTAGGAATAATCTATTGGCCATCTGCATTGCAATTCGAACATCTGGCTTGTTATTTCTGTATTTTTATATTTTTTTTCTAGAACTTTTTCCTTTGAAATCATGCCATCTTTATGCCATTTATAACATTTCTCTGTGTAGTGAAAATATCCGGATTTTTTTTTTCAAACTTTTTGTTTCCGGAATAATTTTATTTTTTTTTAAAACTTTTTTTTTTAAATATACAAAAACAATTACAGTCGATTCCGCTTAATTGGGACACATCGGGACCGAGGCTTTTTGTCCCAATTAAGCGGCTGTCCCAATTAAACATACAAATTTACTGTTGGCGTCTTGGTTTGGTTTCTTTGAGCTTTGTCCCAAATAAGCGGCTGTCCCAACTAAGCGGAATCCACTATATAATGTATGACTGCGATTCTCAACAGGTAAGCCTACCCAGAGGCGCAACTAGACCAAACGTTCGGGGGGGGGGGGCAAAAAAATCACATTATTTATATATTTGTATTTTATTTTAAACACATTTTGGGCTAATCTTTTAATTTTTTTTTTATTTCGGAGGGGGGCAAATGCCCCCAATGTTCCCCCCCCAGTTGCGCCACTGGGCCTACCCCAAGAGGTACGGGAATGGTTATCCAGGGGTTCGTAGTGACAAGTAATTTTCGTTTAAAACAACCATGAGTTTGCAGAAGTCTAATTTCTTCTGCTGACCAGCAACATTTTCTAGCTGACGATTAACGATCCCCTGAGCACTGTTGCCGACAGGGGGCGAATTTAACAGTGGCACGACGCGCGCTAGTGGTTCCGACATATGATAAGCCCGCCAAATCCCAATTTAAAACCCTTCTTGGCTAATTTCTTTTTTTTTTTTCTTTGACCGGTACCTCAACAGACCTAAGTCTGCCTCTAAGCTGATACATAGAACATAAAAATCTATTATATATTAGCTGATACATAGAACATACAAATCTATTATATATTAGCTGATACATAGAACATACAAATCTATTATATATTAGCTGATACATAGAACATACAAATCTATTCCGGGGGCCCAATTTAACGGAAGTTTGCGAGGCCCTTCTTCTAATTTTTAAAAGCCTGTGACAAGAGCCATGACTGGTAGTGATATGCTAAATGTAAATTACGGGGGCCCTGCCAGGCACGTGGCCCAATTTGGAGCACTCGGTCAAAGCGGCCTTTTAAAAAGTAACGGAAGTACTTTTGAATGACCATGTCTCATGGATACAAGAGGAAACACGAGAGTAGATTTGAGAACCGGAAGAAAAAGGAGGAGAAAGGAAAGGCATTGAAAAAAATTCGGGGTTCATTGCTACAATTTCCGGACTGAGCTGAAAAAAGTGAAACAACCGCAACAAGTGTTACAAAGGTAAAGGTATCTGCAAATTTTGTTATGGGTCATGCTAAAGCTGCTGTGTTTGATTTGCCTACAGACTCAGACTGTATATTAGAGTCAGTAGGGAGATGCCGGTTTGAAGCATGAGCTGCATGACAAAGAATACAGTTATTCAAGTGATCCAGCTGATTGGGAGATAACTGCACATCTAAGAAGTTATTATGCTGAACATCTTCCTTCACAAAATTTGGAGTCAAATTTTACATTAAAAGGTAAACAATTTGGTGATAAGATCAGATATGCAAGCAAAAAATATTATGCTAGAACATTAACAAGCGAGACTGGCTTCTCTATTCAACGGGTAAAGTGTTTTGTTATTTGTGCAAGCTGTTTGACTACAACACAGGTTTTACAAATCAATTTATCGATGGTTTTGATGACTGGAAAAACGGCATCGCAAGGATTATATCACATGAGAAGTCGAAGGATCGCATTGCTGCTCTGTCATGGATGTTAGAATGTCAATAAATATCTAGAATTGATGAAAAACTGCAAAAGGAGAAGCAAAAATTGTGGAAATACTGGACTGATTCTCAAGAGAATAGTTGCTGTGATAAGATTTCTTGCTGAAAGAGAGTTAGCTTTTCCCGGTGACAACCATTTACAGAACTGTAATAACAATAAAAATTACCTTGGTTGCATTGATCTTATAGCTGAATTTGATCCTTTTCTCAAGGAACACACTGAGACACATGGAAACCCCGTAAGGGGGAATGTATCATATCTTTCTGCCAGTATATGTGATGAATTTATTGAGTTGATTGGAGCCAAAGTATTGACGCAGATACTGACTGAAATTAAACATGCTAAATATTATGGAATCAGTATCGATTCCACTCCTGAAATCAGTCATGTGGATCATCTGACAGTTGTTGTTTGCTACTATAGTAGAGCGTTTTCTTCAGTTTATTCCAATTGAACAACAAGATGGTAAATACTTTTTTTCGATCTGTTGGTGAGTACTCTCAGACTTCATGGTATAGATATCGGCAATTGCAGATTGCAGTTCTATTACAATTGGGAGTAATATGAGTGGGATTTATTCGGGAGTACAAGCTAGATTTAGAGAGATAAATAAATTAGCGGAGTGGGTGCCATGCGCTGCCCACAACATTTGGTAGGCACATCTGATGTGAAGAGCAGTTCTGATGCAGTCAACTATTTTGCTATTGTTCAGTCAGTCTACGTGTTTTTTTTTTCGCTTTCGATGCAGCGATGGTTAAAATTGACAGAGTGCTTGAAAGAAAAAAAACCTTTATGTTGCAAGGGCTTTCAGCAACAAGGTGGTCAGCACGAAGTGACGCTACTATTTACGCCCATTATAAGGAAATTCTACAAGTATTGTCTGATGTTGCAACAAGCGAACGTCAACCACCAGCATCTGTGCATGAAGCCTAATCACTCATAAAGAAGTTGGACCATTTCGAGACAGCGTTAATGTGTGTGATTTGGAAAGGCTTGCTCCAAAAATTGATACTGTCAACAAAGCTCTACGGGAGCCTGGAATTGAGTTAACGACCATCATCAAATTGTATGACAGTCTTGCTCTTAACTTTCATGATACACGCGATAAATTTGAAATGTATGAAGGTATAGCTAAAGAGCTCTCACAAACGGACTATAAAGAATGTGCCCAACGCAAAAGACATCACACCGATTTCATAATGAAGAATTATAATACAGAATTAGGTTGGTGACAAGTTTTCCAAATGTAAATATTGCTTTCCGGATCTATCTTTCAATTTTTGGAACAAGTGCTGAAGGGGAACGTTCCTTTTCTAAACTCAAATTGATAAAAAAGTATCTTCGGTCAACGATGGGACAAATACGACTATCCTCCCTGGCATTACCTTCAATTGAAAAGGATTTGATGAGGAAAATGACATTTGAGGAAGTCATATGTGACTGCTAAGACAAAGAGCCAATAAGTTAACATACTGTAATTTACAGATCTACAGCACTGCAGCTTGACTTGCTCAGGTGCTCATCTCACACGGTTATGTATCGTTACATAAATACACACATTATTAAGTTGTTTTCACTTTATGTTCTGGCTTTCGTAGGCCCTTGAAAAGTCCGTAGGCCCTAGGCACAATGCCTACCGTGCCTAGTTGATATAGCGGCCCCGGGGCCGTGGCGTAGATTTTCTCCGTATGATATGTCTACTTAACACCCTACCACCCTCTAATTTAAAAATAATAAAAACTTAGATTGTAATTTTTTTTAAACTGCACAAAATATATGAAAACTTGCCAACAGTAAAATAATTTTAATGCACGTAGTTGTCTCCTTACATCCACATACAGTTTTACCCTTTTAAATTTTTATTTCAGCAAATTCGTTTATTAGTGATGCATAATTTAGAGTGGACGGAGGGGGGGGGAGGGCGAGCGATGTATAACGTTCGATCCTGGGTGAGAACCAAGGATTTGCCAGGTCAATGTGAAAGTTGGTTAAAAGTCTCCTAGGTTCTTTCAGCTTTAAATTGGTAGTCTACCTGCAGTGGCGTAGCTAGAGGGTGGTGTAGACGGGAATCAAACCACGGGCGCTACTCACAAAGGAGCGTCAAATGGTCCGCAAAACATATAATATTATATGCTTTTGAATGAGGGGGGGGGGGCGCTTAAAAGGTATTGTGCCCCGGGCGCGAGTTAAGCCACTGCCATTGTCATATATATGCCAAAACTTCGGGAAATGAGAAACCATAGTCCTATTATTATAAAATCATTGCATGTTCCTTATAAGGGGGATCGATTCAGAATTTAAGAATCTATATTTGTGCAGAGATTAGAAAGTGTGTGTGTGTGGGGGGGGGGGGGGGAATTTTTACACAATTCTTCAGGTGGTCTATAAAATAAATATTGATGGGCTGATAAATAACACATAATCATTATATATGTTTTAAGTAAATTGAAAGGAGTAGTCAAAACGGAGACCGAAATATTATGCTTAAATTAAACACAAATATTACCATTGCACTGATTTATTGCATTGCTTATTGAAATAAGCCTTTAGACTAACACAAGCAATGAAACGGCATAACTTTGGATTTCGGCAATATATTGCTCAGTAACATTTAGAGTTACTTTTTCCTTAACGGTGCTTATTAGAAAAGGATAATGCTTTAAAAATTCATAGAAATTATTCATAATCTGTGTTAATTGGTACCACAGATGAGTAATCATAATTATATCATTAATCTGATGTAAAATTGCTGGGAAGGACAGTTTTAAGAGATTTTCTTTTTTAAATATGTCTTTCTATATTAAATAATGTCTAAGTGTTTCAAATCTTTTTATCAGCTAATAATTTGTAAATGGCAGTTGCTACGGTTCGGTCCGACCGAACCCGTATTTTTTTTACTTCGGGTACCAGCCATAGATAATATTGCTCCACACCCTAACCCTAACCCTAACCCTATCCCTAACCCTAACCCTATCCCTAACCCTATCCCTAACCCTAATCCTGGAAAAAAAATTCTGAAAAAAAAAATTATATATGTCATGTTCCTTATACCCCGATATAATGATTTTGGCTGGTGCCGGAGTCACTGCGTTTGTAAATTCGTGTGGCTTTACGCAATCGCCTAGTTTGCGTGTATATAAAAATGGCTATTATTGATGTTTTAGGATCTATCGATAATTCGATATCTTTTACAAACATTTTTAGTCTTAATCGTTCTGCTGCGTCTCTAAGCGTTTGATAGAGATGGGGTGCTCGTATTTTCAGAGTACTTGTATTCGTATTTGCAACTTGGGTACTTGTAGCCTACTTGTTAGATCAGTGCTTGGAACATTAAGCCAACCTTGTTGTGGTAATGCAAGTTGAAACATAACTTGTCATCTTCCAAAGTTTTTGGTTAAGCAAGTTATTTATATCTTGTTTACATGAAATCATCAGCGACAAAAAAAGATAAAATGAATTAGGGTGGCGAAATTATCTCTGTTAATTAAAGAACATAGGATAGAAGGTACAGGGTTATGCCACGAGTTGTAAATTTTTTCATTTGAAAACATAATGAAAAATCACTTAGTGAAATCTTTCAAATACAAGATCCTATTATAACAAACAAGTGAAATTTACATCGAATTCATTCTGGAAGATAAATAAGCAGCTGAATATATAATTTTGGTTTACTCTAGATTTCAATTATATGATGAAAAGTAGATATTTTTTATCAACATATTTCTGAAAGAGAACACTTAACCACCTATTGCGAAAAACTCAGGGTGTCACCCTAACACCCCGGCCTTAAGACTTCCACTATGGACAATGGAACATATTTCGAATTTTCCTGTAGGCCTGCTCAACCATGGAGTATTACTGACTGTAAGAAAAGCTGTACATTACTTTCATTAAACTGTGTTTGTAAACAACGTCATTAATTTCATGAAATCACGCGACTTCATTTATTGAGCGCGTTAGCAAATAACTACAGATTGATTCAAGCAGCTTTAAATGTATTTATATAACTAAGCTCCAGACTCTCTGCATGGTGGCACACTGTGCTACTGCTCTGCATGGTGGCATCCTGTGCTACTGCTCTGTATGGTGGCACCCTGTGCTACTGCTCTGTATGGTGGTACCCTGTGCTACTGCTGTGCATGTTGGCATCCTGTGATACGCTCTGCATGGTGGCATCCTGTGCTACTGCTCTGTATGGTGGTAACCTGTGCTACTGCTGTGCATGCTGGCATCCTGTGCTACTGCTCTGTATGGTGGCACCCTGTGCTACTGCTCTGTATGGTGGTACCCTGTGCTACTGCTGTGCATGGTGGCATCCTGTGCTACTGCTCTGCATGGTGGCATCCTGTGATACGGCTCTGCATGGTGGCATCATGTGCTACTGCTCTGTATGGTGGTACTCTGTGCTACTGTTGTGCATGATGGCATCCTGTGCTACTGCTCTGTATGGTGGCACCCTGTGCTACTGCTCTGTATGGTGGTACCCTGTGCTACTGCTGTGCATGGTGGCATCCTGTGATACGGCTCTGCATGGTGGCATCATGTGATACTGCTCTGCATGGTGGCATCCTGTGATACAGCTCTGCATGGTGGCATCCTGTGCTACTGCTCAGCATGGTGGCATCCTGTGCTACTGCTCTGCTTGGTGGCATCCTGTGCTACTGCTCATGTTTTTTTTTAACTATGATCGGTTATAAAACCCGACTAGACTGGGTTCTTTTGCTATGAAATTCAGGACTGTTCACTTTGGTTTCACCCCTATGTTGGTGTACGGCCCGCACCCACCTCCCGCACTCCCTTCATGACGCCACTGCACTTAGCATCTGGGTAATATATATATATATATATATATATTTTTAGAGATAATGACTTTCACTTTCAGTGTTTTAAAATTTATGCATTTTTTTGTCATTCTTCTCAAATATTGATATATCGTCTTTGAACTTAATGATAACCAAAAAAAGGTATAGCCTACCAGTGCACACAGTTTATAATTTTGTCATATACATGGAGTTACACGTTTCCGTGCGGACTTCAATATATCTCGAGCTCCCAGCCAGTTCGGACGGTTCGGACTATCTCCCCCACCTTTTAACATTACTGGATCTCATAATTTTTTTTCGCAACTTTCCTGCTGGATGGAAAAGGGGGGGGGGGGGGAGGCATGAGCAGTACGAGTGATGTCGTACCAGTGTGTGTGTGAACTCCCTTTAAGGATGAGATGAAATCTCTTAGATCCTATGAACCACTAATGGGATGGTTTTTATGGTGCCCTTCTTTCATCCCCACCATGGCCGATAGTGCAATGGTCATGGAGGCACCACGGGGGATATATGGAGATTGATTCAAGACCTGAAAAAATTTCCTTGGTCCTTACCGGAGATCGAACCATGTACCTTTAGGTCGACAGTCGATCGCTTTACCAAACGACCATCCGCCTCCCCCCCCCCCCGGCCTAGACTGAGAGAGAGTTCCGAAATGTCATTGTGGGGAGGGGATATGGGGGTTGGGGGAGGAGAAGAACGTTGATTATTTATATTTTATATATATATTTTTACAATGCCGATACCGCTCAGCTCCCGGTTAACATCTCGTCCATGGAAAGTCACACAATCCCGAGAGAAATACATCACAATAAGTAAAACGGAAATGATTTAATGTTTCTTGGACGGCCTAGTACCTCTTGATCCACGTACCGGCACCGGTTCGCGGCCCGGGGGTCGGTGACCACTGGCCTATTGTATGATTGATTACATTGTAAATTGTGGGGGGGGGGACAAAACCATTTTAACTCAGGTATTTGTACGAATTCTTACATAATATGTACTTGTATGTATACTCATACTTTCACTTGTAGAAACCTCTACCTGTACTCGTATCTGCTTCCTGAGTATCCTATTTGCAAAAAAAAAAACATGTGTACTTGTACTTGCATGGTCAGTACTTGGAACACCTCTGGTACATGGAGACATATTTATACAACTAGAGATGTGTAGTTGGTACAGGCCCGTAGCGTGCGGGGGCCAGGGGGGGCCGCCCCCCTGCGTTTTGTCTGGCCCTTTCTGCTAATTTGTTCTACTTAGTAAAATGAATTACCTGGCCCCCCTCTGCTATTGTCTGACCCTTGCTGTAGAATGCCTGGCCCCTGCTGTAGAATTTTCACGCTACGGGGCTGAGCTGGTAACGGGCTTTGCGGCAATTCGAGCTCGTAATTTGTAACGCAGCGAAGTTATCCATGTTTTAGATAAGTGGTGGCGAACATTTTTGGTAACGCGTGCCCGAAATTCAACAAAAAAAAACAACAACACTTATTTAAAGCAAAGTACCAACTGTGGCACGCGTGCACTGAACTCTATATAGCTCTGTAGAGATCAGTGCACCATAGGTTTGCCACCAATGTCTTAGTCTATCACCATTTGCAAGCGGTTTCTTTATCGATTTTTTTTCTTATTCAAAACGAAAAAAAAAATATCTCAGTCTAAATTCATGGAAACATTTTGTTTTATGAAAGAAATCTATGCCAACATTTTGTATTTTGTACTGTTCAGTATAATTAGCGATGTGTTCAGTATTTTTATGTTAATGTAGAAATAATCTAGATTAAAATTGACATTAAAGTTAAATTGCGAACTGGGACTATTTATATATACCTGCGCTTTCCTTTTTTAAGAGTTAGAAAGTTAAACAAGTTGGTCTTTCTCTGTTTTTAACGTAAAAGATTGCAAATTTGCTATATCATAACAACGTCTTTTCGCGAACCGTACAACAAAACTAGCTGTCTGAGTTACACTTAAAATAAATTATGAGTACTTCAGCGCAAGATGAAAATGGTACTAAAAGAAAACTTTTGTTTAACTATTTTGTTTGCGTGTGCTTATTTGTATAAATATTTCAAATAAATAAATAACTGGTTTGTCGAACTAGCTCATAAACGTAAAAAATCGCAGCCTACAGAAATTTCTCACTCAAAGAATGAACGAATTTATTTTTCTTATTCAGTTAGTGAATTTCCTGACAAGTATTCCAGTGTAATTATTGGCTGCAGAAATCTTTTTAAAGTGGGAATCTTTGTGACTCATAATCTAATTAGTTCACTAATTTACTGTGTAATGTGGCACTTTCAGGTTTACACAATTTAGGATGATGACTAACATGCAGTGGTTTAATATATTTCACATAATGAAAAATGAAAGTCTTGATGGCAAATAATACACATTAACTTCCGAAAAATCAACAACAGTCAACCATAAAGAGCTACCACAGCCAATGTAAATGTTTTCTGTATTCCCTCCAGTGACTTCAGTATATGTGTGTCACTGAAAAATTAGATTTTTTAAATCTACCCTTAGTCTTTAATTATAATCTGGCCATTAAACTGCACACAAAGTATTTTGCATCAGCATTGTAAAATACATGATACACATAATTATTTATTGTAAATAGAGCTTGCTAGTAGGCTTAGTTACAGTAGATGTAGTGTAACTGTAAGTCTAGGTCTTAGATTTGATTTTGAACTTATAAAAATAATGGGGATAATTAACATATTTTTAAATAGAAAATAATTTGATTCATAAAATTAATTATTTTTTTATTAGTATTTTTTTTACTTAATTATTGATTTAAAAAAATGATAATCTGTTAAGCTATAATACAAAAATACTGTTTTGTAGCTATAAAAATGCCCAAATTATTGTTTGAAAGTTAAATTTTTCTTTATTTCAGCTAAAAAAAAAACAGAAAACACCAATTTTGTGACCATCATTAAGAGTTTGAGAATCTATTTGCTTATCTCAATTATTTGTGAAATTTATCTCAGTGTATTAATTATTTCTGACTTTTTCCCTTTTGTTTGAAACCCTCTTGAGATAGCTACTCATCTTTACCTTACCTTATTTTTTACCAGTAGCATTTAGTTTTGTTGCTAAATAACCCAGAGCAACATCAGGACAACACAACACCTAGTCCTTAATTTTTAACTTGATGTACTTTTATTTACTTTTACAGCATTGGTAGAGAGAGTTTTTCTACGCATTGGCTCTGCAGAGACAGATGAACAGTTGCAAACAGCACTTGGAAAATTTTTAGCTCCACTTCTTTTAAAACTAAATAGTCCAGATGAGGCAGTAAGATCCAAAGTAAGACAGTAATTAAATTAAAATGTTTATCTATATTTCTTCATTGGGTATAAAATTTAAACCAACCAGCATGGCGCTAATCAGAAAGTTTTTATTCTAAGCCCTGACATAATTTGTGAACTAGAAGAGAATATGAAAAAAACTATACTGTCATTATGGATTCAGTATACTATTTACAGGTGACTAGTGAAGAATAGACAGTCATTCAGTTGCTGCATGCTAAATGGGTTTTGGTTTAGAGATTATTTTGAGCTGTAGATTTGTGGCAGATGACATGTAACTTAGTAGACATTTAAAAAATTATGCTTGAAGATAGCATTAGGTATAGACGTGATTGTCCCAAATTTAAATTTATTTTATACATATGGTTTTTTCATATGTTAGAAGTTATTAAAGTTTAATTTTTCTTGTTTATAAAACATGTGTTGGTGTTCATATATACAGTATCAAGTGACACTGCAGTTGTTAATATCTACATATACCTACAATAGTTGTTTTTCAGTTTTTGGCCGTTTTATATTTAGCTAGCCTGTTTTATGAACGTTACACCATGTGATGGTTTTTGGTGTCTTGTGTAACCAGTGTCATTTTCCATTACAACAATAGTAAAGCATCAGGGTTTGAGAAATAATATCAATGAAAAATGCTATTGGCACAATCTAGCAGGTAGATGCTGTGACAACTGTTGTCTACAGATATGTTGTGAGTCGTACATCTTCTCCATTTGACATAACTAATGAAAACTCCTTGATTTAATTTGGACCAATGAATTTAAAATACAGTAAAAAAAAATCAACAATAAGAGAAGTTTGTCTAATAATGATCAACAGAGCATGTTTCGATAAATTTAAACGGGTGTAGAAAGAGGAGGGGGGAGGAAAGAGAAAAATAATGTTGTCATTGTATCACATCATGTTGCTTATTGTTCCAGCCACCACATAGGGAAAGGGGTGCTTTTACAAGGGTGAGAGGAAGTGGAAATATTCCATTTTGCACACAGATTAACAGCTACTAATTTAATTGAAAGTATCATAAAGCTGTAACATGTTTAAAACACTATCAGTAATCCCAAAGAAAGCTTTTATTATTTACTTAAATTTTATTTTTAGAATTTATGATACGAAATAGATTTAAGCCTGTTTAAGTGTGAATTGTGAAGTTAACAATACATAATGTAAAAGATATATTAAAGCTATAGCCTTTTAAAATCACAACTATCCAGTCTAAATATTTCCAAACATATCTTGTGAGGTTCTACTTTATTGTGCAGTTTGTGTGTAAGGATGAGATGTAATCTCTTAGATCCTATAAACCACTGGAGGAAATATTTTTATGGTGCCCTTCTTTCATCCCCACCTTAGCCGATAGTGTAATGACCATGACCCCATATAGTGGGAAAGGGTGGGTGGAGGACTTTCACCAGAGATCAAACCTGGGACCCTCAGACTGACTGTCGAATGTTACAGCACGACCATCCATTGTACATTGGCTAATGGCATTCAGCGATTTCATTTCTGATAATGGAAGATTATGAGCTAATATGGGACGGATGAAATGTTTTTATTTTATTTTAACAGGTTTTGAAACTATTGGCCCATATCAAAACTAGGTTGAAAAGTAGAAGCCAAATAAGGCTTCCCCTTGATGCTCTGTTAACACAGTTTCAAGACCCAACTGCCACACCTTTTATTACTGTAAGATACTTTATTTCTGTTATGATTGGCATTATATTATTGTATTTGAGTTCTTTGTTGTTATGTATTTACAGATACTGTAATTTTAACATATTATATTTTGTAATACATTTCTTATCTTACCTCCAGATTACCATGATATAACATAGGTTTAATACTAATAAAAGTAGAATAAAATTAATTCTTTTAAAAACCAGTACAGAGGTATGTTATTTATTATAGCTAAATAGTTACTCTTTTTATTTTGAAATGTGAATAAAAAGTACACGAATATAAGAAAATTAATACCTGCATTTTCATTTGAATATAGGGATAAACCATATAGTAATATGTAACACTGTATAAAGTTGTTGTTCTTTATAATTCTAAAAACTATCAACTTCTTTCTCAGAATTTTACTATTCTGTTCATTAAAATTGGATATCCACGAGTTGAACCTGAGAAGCAAGCTGAATTAATTCCATTATTGATGAACTGTTTAGATGGAAGATCACAGAATCATCAGGACAGGTAAGCCTTATTGGTAACTTTTTATCTGCAGTACATTCTTATTGATAACATTTTTAAAGTATCATCCACATTTTTTCTTGTTGCATTTCTGTACACTGTTTAGCGTCCTTCAACTGTTGCTTCCAGCTCTTAGACACTTGAAACTGCCGAAGACGGAAATAGAATGTAGAGCAAAATTTCAACTGGCAGATAAACCAGTTGTCAAACAGCTGCTATTAGATTTTTTTATGGATGTTCTGCTTCTAACCTACAAGTAAAATACTTTTGTTAACTCCTATTTTCAATAAGCTGTATAAAGAACTATTGATTACATTTTAAATTTTACACAATTTCTTTTTATAAAAACTATTAAAAAATATTTTTTATCGTTTTTCTGTAAATTTGTTTAGTAGTCTAACTTTTAAAAAATTGCATAAACTAAAAAAATCTATTGTGTATTACAAACTGTACTGATAGTAAGTGAAAATTTGATTAAACAAATATTTCAGTTCTCATGTTTCTACTGCACCGATATCTTCTGAGAGTACAGAAGTTCCTGTCCAACCTCCTAGTGTGCCACCGCCACCAGGCCTAAGTCAATCAGCTTTTAGACGCGTAATTGGAGACAACCCGATGGTGCCAGAGGAGCTAGAAAAAGCAAAACTAAGCATAATAACATTTCTAGCTAGCGGTGTCCTACATGAAGCAGAAACAGTTTGTCATTTTGTTGTGGCTGCATCAGACACAAGGCACAGGTAATTTAATTTAATTTGTTTGCATGCATGGGTACACAATGGTATGTAGGGTTGAGGGGTAGAATCTGGCCAACTGGTGACTGAATGATATTATGAAACGTGTTTGTGTGTGGCTGGACTCTTGGAACCTGATTTGTATTTGTGGCATTCAATGTAAACACTAGTTGAGTCATGTCATGTTCTGTTATTCTTTTTTTTAAGAACAATAAGAATTGTGTATCTTTTGGTTTCATATGAAAGGACTTTTGTAATTATGTTTGAATATTGTGTTGGAGTTTTTCATTAATGGTAGTTTGTAAGATAGAAAATCCCTGTGATATGCAACAAACATTACACTTTCATATTTTTAAATTCGTATTATTTTAGTGTGGCAACATCAGCTGATATGGAACTAAGAAAAATTACAGGAAGTATTGATTGGAACTCCAAACATATACTCAGTAAATTATTTTCACTTTTCCAAGGAACAGTTGTTGTAAAAGGCCAGGTAAAAAAAAAGTTTTTTTTTTTGAATTACATACATATAAAACTAGACAATACTAATGGTCATCATATTAGAAATTCCATATATTAAAAAAAACTTATTATAAAACAATTAAATATCAACTTGTGTTACTTTGTCTGAAAAATCAAATGTACTTCTTTAGCCCCCTACCAAGCCAGAAGACAGGCGTAGCGCTGTTAGTCCAAGAATACGATTGAAAATATTTCCGTTGCTGTTGAAAGCAAGGGAAGCTACTAATATGTTTCCAGCTTGTTTGCAGGCAAGATATAAAATTTTTATGTAAATTTGTCCTTAGTACATCATCATTTACAGAAACTCTGTTCTAAATTAGTTGGCTGTATTTTTAACTTGTATAATTTTTTGTGAGAATTTTTTTGCTAGCACATAATTTTGTTAATTTATAAATTTTACTATTATGAAATCAGATTGTATTTGATTGTCTATTTGGACCAAATCCTAATGCAAAACTCCGGTTTATGGCTGTGGAATTTGTCCATCATATTTGCCTGAAGTAAATATCATGCTTTTTATTCTAGCATATTTCAAATCTAGATACACTATCGGCCTTTACTTTTTAGCTTCCATAAATTATTGTTGTTGTTGTTTTTTTTTTTTTTCAAATATTTTAATGCAACAGTTAATTTTTTTTACAGTTGTGAAGAAAGCAAGTTCATTATGTTTGATGTCATACTTTTGAATGGTTTACTGAAACTTATAAATGAAGCCAAAGATGTAAGTTATAATTCATTTTATTAAAAGGCATTGGATTATATTTTTTTATTATATTATTTGATTTAAGTTATAAGAAATATTTAATTCACGTAGTTAAGAAAGAATGATTTTTAGCTTATGCTGCTGACTGTTTTTCATATTTTTATTGTATATTAGATTTAGTATTCATAATAGTCACTAGATTCACAGTTATTTCTTTGTTGACTATAATTAACTCTATATATTTGTTATGAATGTATCTTTGAGATACAGTGCATTCAGCTAAAACTAATTGTCATATTAGGTGATTTATCCACTTTATTCAAGATAACTAATTTTATTGTAAGAATATTTCTGACCAACACTATTGCAGACTCGGAAAATAGGAAAGCATATTATTTATAAGGCAAGTTAGCATGGGCTTTGTCCCAAACTTTCAGGAACATTTTCCTAGAAAGTTTAGTTGCATGGTTCATTACCATGACAGTTGTCTTCCTCATTCACACAACATTAATCTATTACTTTGACTTGTGCAATAGGACTGTTCCACCATATTGGTGTTCGCCATTTCATGAGGAAGACTGCTGTAGTCATTTTATGTTAGTAAATATTTTGTTTTTAGATCATGCCTTTTTTTTTTTTTTTTTTGCTAGAACCATTTGTAAGATAAGTGAATCAGTATGACAGTTATGATCAAGTGTGAAATAATTTAATGTCTTGAAAAATGATTGAGTTGTTTTCTTCTAAGTGGCAACACATTTAAGTGAAAATAGTTTGAATGTACTTATGTATGCCCAGATGATTACCATGTGATGGAAATATTCTTTCCTTATTTTCACTTAATAGATATCCAGTGAATTTGATATGTATCCATGAGATTTTTGTGTGTACAGCCTTTTTATTTGAATTTCTTACTTTTCATGTGATTTATTAAGAAATAAAAATATCCCATAATGTTTACTTATAAGTTCTTTTGTTTACCCTTCTTATAAGTATCACTTTAAAGCTATTCATGAATAAGATAATTGTTTTTCTCTATTGCTTACAAAATTATTACTTTTTTTTTTTAGCATAATTGTATTTAGGAAAGCAACAAATTGTTTGTGTTCATCATCCTGACAGCATGGGCCTTGTTGCTATTCATAACTTAGAAGGAAATGTCTTTTTAGAAAGATTTACTACATTTTTTTGTATGTTTAAAATAATATTTTTTTGTATCTTTAACTGACCAACTTTTAAATGTTGTACACATTTTAAAAATTACTACACTCAGAAAAATAATGTAACCGTAAATTTTGTTGCATCAGAATGGTTAGCAGGGAAAAAATCAGTATCATCATTTTCATTGAATTATTTCATGGGTTGGTTAGACACTGACACACATTTTGATTTGTTCATTTCAAATTGCACACTGGAAGTCAGCATATGTGCTTTGTATACTTTTGGTCGTCTACTAACCACTGAATTCAGACATTGTTTTTATTTTCTTAATAATTTATTGGCTTTTTAAGATTGATTGTAATTTTATACACGTTTAAATTGCAGATAATTTTTTTAAAAAGACATATTTAGAAATAATAAAAAGTTTCTTGAATGAATAATATGACAGATGTATATAATTTTTAAAGAAAATGTACATTTTTGCATTGTACTACTGCCTTTTCTCAGCATTAATTTTTTTTTTAATCTTTGAATTAATTTAATTTTTATTAATTCTTTGTATTATAAAGGATGCAAAACTTAGGAGCCTGGCCTATGTAGCTGTTGGTAAAATTGGCAGAAGATCTCCAAGTAAGTTGTCAAAAGACTTGCAGATCGTGCAGATGTTTTTCAATGCTGTCTGCCAGGTAAGCTAGAGGTAGTTAATGGCAAATGTAATTGAATGAGTGATAATTATTTTCTTAAAAGTGGTAATTAACTGTGAAGTAATATATTTTAGAGTAACTAAATATGGGCCTTTTTAGTTGCTTTTTTAATAAGTGAGGGAAAAAAGTACTTGTGATGTTGTCAGACTTTTTATGGCATGAATATATGTGGCTTGTAGTCACCACATTCTCCTAGGCATCAAAATGCTGCTGCACACTGTATAACCAACATGCAGCTTCTTACTTTGAAATGATACTTTGAAAATTTCAGGAAGATGGAGATACCAGAATGGCTGTGCAAGAGGCTTTGTCATTGATGGCGGAAGCTTTCCGAAACCTTGATGATGCAAACCAAAGATTGCTTGAAGCTCTCTTGTTACAAAATACAGACAAGGTATTTTTGAAAATTTCATTGCTACATATAGTTTGATACAGTTATCATTTTCTTTTCAATAGCTGCATAAATATACCTTGAAATGTTTATGATTTTTGCTAGGAGGAGCCACAGGCAAGAACAGTGACTGTGCAGTATGCGGCTACAGTGTTTCCAAGTAACAATATTCCATCCCGCTATATTTTACTGCTGGGAACTGGCGATTTGTACGTTTATCTGATTTGAATTAAAACTTTTTTTTTTTACATTCATATCATATCTCATTAAAACAGAGATCTCGGAAACAAGTCCTTTACATTATGTATCTTATCTTTAACTTACGCTTTAACTCATTAAAAAAAAATATAGATGTATCTGTTTTAAAAAATATATATAGCATGTCTCAAGAATCTGCCTACTAGATGAGTTCTTAATTCACATTTATTTCTATTTATAGGAAAGAGGACATTAAATCTGAAAGTATGAAAGCATTAAGAAGCACTCAGACTTTGCCTACATTAAGCAAGCAAACAGTTGAACAGAAATTACCTGACTTTGTAGAGATGATTAAATATATTGTAGAGAAGGTAAATAAATAAATCATGTAAATTTGATAAAATATGACAAAAGTAAGAAATGTCAATATATCGTAATGTTATGAGTAAATGCGAATGATGAATCATTTTTATCATTATAGCAATGACAATATTGCAGATACATGTGGTAGCATAAACAGTGTCATTTTGTGAAGCACTAAGTTTGTGTCACAGGTGTTGACTCTACAGTGAACATTTTTAGCCAGATTCACAAATATGACAATTTGTACTAAAAAAAAATCTAATTTCAGAAATAACATGCATTTCATTTGTAGTTTCATTTATAGTGTAGTTAGAAATTTAAAAATACAACATTGTTCAAAGATTGAAATATTTGCCTTATTTGTCCAAAGTAAACAATTATATGCAAAACAAATTATAAACAAATAACATTTTATTGGTGTGGTGCAGAATTATTGAAAAGAATAATGATAATTATTTTTCAATGATCATGAAAACAAATTTTTTGCGTGTGTGTCTTACATTGATGTCAATTAAATATAATGAACTAACTCATTATTATATTTTCTTTTTAAGCTAATCGGATAAAAAGAAATCCATTTGTTACTGGGTTTTGTTTATGTCTTCAATAAACTTTTAAAAGTTTTTTTTTATTCAATTATTCTTCAAAGTAATTAAAATATAATTATAATTTAATCCATGTTTAAATTTTTAGAAATATTGATGTATCACTTTCTCAAAAACTTAGATAAAATTGGAAAAATTTTCTTATTGCCTCTTAGGCTGAACTAAGAAGAGTTTCACAGAACAGATATGCTTCTGTTAATGTAACACTTCCTTTTAATCCAGTGACTTACAGTGAAGTAAGTAAAATCATTAATATTATCTCTGCGGTATTTAAATTCCTAATGGTTCTTCAGTAAAATGAATTAATATTATTTAGTATTTAAACTCAAATCAATTTTTTTTCTCTTTTCTTTTATTCCAGATTTTAATTTATCTTCGAATTTGTTTGTCACAATTAGCTGGCTTATCGGTTGACTGGAACTTTGAAAACCTCCCTGATCAAGTTCCATCTCTTGTAGCAACTGTTAAGCATCTTCTAGAGAAGTATCCAGGAGATGATGGCCCCATTCAGCAATATGTCCGCATGTTGATAGAACTTCTAGACGTTTCATCCAGTAGCAGTAGTATGAAAAATAATTTTCACAATTATCTCTTGGTCTATTAAAATCTCTTCTAGATCTATTAGATAATATTTTATATAATTAAAAGTTTATAGGAGAGATATTTTTTTTTGTTCTATTTATAATATACAAAAAAAATAATTCTAAAAAAATATTTTTTCTAATATCTCATAATAGATAGTGAACCTATGTACTGTCTACTGGAGATTGTTGCAATGGTTCCAAATATTTTATCTTCAAAGCTGTCTCACAAATTAGACTGGATTAAAGTTAGTATGATTAAAATGTGTGATTCATAGAATTAGTTTCATAATTTCTCATGCAATCCCTAAAGATTCTTTGTGCTTCAAAAATCTCCATTGAATTTGGTTAAAATAGGATGAATTTGTCTTTTTGACAAAAATGTTTTGATGTTTTTTCTCCACTGCTACTTTTTAGAGCATTTTCGAAAAAAAATGCTCTATTGTCCCCGTTTTGTCTGTATGTCTGTCTGTCTGTCTGTCATCACCCTAGATCTCAATAACCATAAGTCCTAGACCCATGATGTATATATCATTTTGTAGGTCTTGGCCTGCCAAGAAATAGCTTTTTTCCATTTCGCGATCTGACCTCTCAGGGCCGTAAAAGGGGCCTTATAAAGTACCGTTTGTTACTATATAAGCTATATTAATAATGGAACGCCCTATATCTCAGCAACCATAAGTCCTAGACCCATGATGTATATATCATTTTGTAGGTCTTGGCCTACCAAGAAATGACTTTTTTTCCATTTTGCGATCTGACCTCTCAGGGCCGTAAAAGGGGCCTTATAAAGTGCTGTTTTTTTACTATATAAGCTATATTAATAATGGACCGCCCTATATCTCAGCAACCATAAGTCCTAGACCCATGATGTATATATCATTGTGTAGGTCTTGGCCTGCCAAGTGTACAATCAAAAGTCCATTTCGCGATTTGACCTCTCAGGGCCAAAATATAAGAGATTGTTATGTACCGTTTTGCTTATATTTTAAATATAAATAATAAAAGCTAATCAAAGGGGCGTAATCATTATTTATTTTGTAACAGTTATTCAACATGACTTACTTGTCCTTTTAATATCTTTTTTCAGATATATGCATTACACAATTGAATTTATAAACATTTCCAAAATTTACAAATATTTACTGAAAGATAACAAACGTACTGAAAATGCGCTAACACGTCCTGTGTCCAGAATGGAACAGGCTTAATTGCTTGTTTTTTATTCTTATTGTGTACTTTACAGAGTTTGCTGAGCAGCTCTAAGGATGAGATTAAACAGTTTGCAGCTGAGCTCTGTGCTATTGTCAGTTGGCACACAAAATCATCTACAGACTTTAGCTCTGATATTAAAATTTTCTTGGGAAATCTGGCTGACAAGGTAAAGCTATATTTAAAATCCACTTCATTCATATTGATTTATCACTAAAAGATGGTGTACAAAATTTTTTAATGTTTAAAAGATTAATTATGGAAAAGCCACATCAAATTTGATAGGCTTATTTGCCTTACTGACTTGAAGGTTTAATATAGTTCAATTATCCACATATATAATCAGCAATGGTGAAACTTCAATGCAAAATCATAATTAACATTGGGTAAACATGCGTGGCTAAGGCAATAAAAAATGAAGGGGAAACTATGACTAAAAAACAATATGCAAGTTGTTTTTTTTTTATTCAGGGTACTCAGTATTATGAAAATAAAATGAGGTACACAGATGTTTATAATTTGTAGTTAATATATCTTCACTTGACTAATGAGAAATAAATTTGTTCTTTTTGTATTATAACTATAATAACATTATTAATAGATCAATAAGTTCTTTAAATCACATTTATTGTTAAGTTTTCTAAATACTTTAATAATCATTGTCGACTGCCAAGATTATCTTATTTTCTTACACGTTGATATTCTTAATATTTGCTATTTTTTTAAAGCAAATTGGTGATAAGCAGGCATTTTCAAAGCAGCTTGTTAATTTTTTCTCTTAACGAAAAATAAATTATTTTTTTCAGAACACTGAACTTACATTAGGATCTCTTTTAGCCCTTGGTTATTGCATTGGACTAAAAATGAAAGTTCTCAGGTAAAAATATAATTATTCTTTTTAGAAAATTTTATATAACTTTGTCTGGATGTTCAATAGTTCTCCAAGTCCAATCGATTTAATATTTTGTACCATTGTATTATCTCTATGACAATACACTATTTTAAATTGTTAAAGTCAATAAATCAAAATCTTATTGAGTACGAAGCTAAATGGAAAGAGATTATGATATCACAAGTTAAGCACCGATCTGAAGTGGATTTTTTTTATACTCTTGTTGGTTGCTGTTTTTAATATTTATAAAAACTTAATCAACATAAGCAACTGAAGTTCTTTTCAAAATATTAACAAAAATATGAAAGAACAGTTTTTTAGTCTTTTGTTTTCATAATATGTACACTACTTAATTTTATCAGTTTATATTTACTTTCCAAACAAAAACAAGTGAAATGCTTGAAAATGCTATTTTACAAAAAAGTTATAATTTTTTTTTTTAAATACATGTACATTTTTTTTTAATATATTAAAAAAAACAAAACAAATATTTCCTTAGATCTTACAAATGTTTATAGAAACCATATTGATTAAATAAAAGTGTGAGTTCTGATTTGTATCTCATGTATTCATCTTCTTCCTTTGGCTCTATAGCCCATTTAGGGCCCTGGCCTACCATACTACTCTTCTCCACTTTTCTCGATCCATGTTCTTCTTCCTCCACTCTCTCACTCCTAAGGCTTTAAGGTCTTTCTCCACTTCCTCTAATCATCTGTATTTATGAAATAACAAAATTTTAGTATCAAAATTTTATAGACTTTGTATGTCTTCATCTTTCCATTGCTAAATTAATTAAGGTATACTGGAAGTAATCTATCAGTAAAATATTATATTCATTGATAAACTGCAAGATATAATCGATATTGTGTCTCACATTTTTTTTTTTAGTGAATATAATTTCTATAAATAGTGGCATGAATTTTTTATAGAAATGTATTTTTAACTATTTAACTATTTAAAAATATTTTTGTATTCTGTCCTTCATTCTTAAGTAAGTTTTAATTTTATAATTTATTATATAGTAATAACTACTGTATTTTTTTTTATTATTATTTTTAAAAATGATCTAGATCAGGGGGTAATGGAAGTTCTGTCCATGATCAACAGTTTCTAACACAGTGTGTTCAAACATTAAGTAAGATATTAGTTTTTGTTTTATTTTCGAGTAAATTAAATTGACAATTTCTGTCGTGTTTAAATTCCTTACTTTTAAAACTGAATTAAGGATTTTCTTTTAAATTTTTGCTTGAAATTAGCTATTATACATTTTAAATTATACAACCCAAATAAAAAATGATTTCTAACCTGTATAAACTATAACAATTTCTATTTGTGAGCTGACAATTTTTTTTTTTTAAACAGCTGGCTTACTTGATGACAGCAGTACTGTAAAAAAATCAACTGCATGTTTAGCTTTGGGTGAAATTGGTAGAAATGGTCCTTTGCCTTTATTAGCCGGCAAAGATGTGATATCAGATTTGAGCAGTGGTGGTGAAGTTCAAGTGAAGAAAGATGAAAACAAAACAGATAGTCCTGCAGAGAATGTTACTAAAATGTATTTGGTCAACAGACTCGTGGCGATGATTAAGACAAGCAATGAACAAAATAAAGTTAGTTGTTGTTTTTTTTATGATAACCTACTGACAATAAATGACTAGGACTGCTGACTAATCGCTAGAAATTGACAGTAAATGACTAGGACTGCTGATTAATTGCTATTAATTGACAGTAAATGACTAGGACTGCTGATTAATTGCTATTAATTGACAATAAATGACTAGGACTGCTGATTTATCGCTAGTAATTGACAGTAAATGACTAGGACTGCTGATTAATTGCTATTAATTGACAATAAATGACTAGGACTGCTGATTAATCGCTAGTAATTGACAATAAATGACTAGGACTGCTGATTAATCGCTAGTAATGTGAATGATTTAGATTTAATTGAGATCGACCATC
This sequence comes from Bulinus truncatus, assembly GCA_021962125.1. Taxonomy (NCBI): domain Eukaryota; kingdom Metazoa; phylum Mollusca; class Gastropoda; family Planorbidae; genus Bulinus; species Bulinus truncatus. Next base: position 12,220,086 of record JAGDYQ010000005.1, on the reverse strand, counting down.
ACAGATCAGAACAACCAAGAAAAAAAAACACAGGAACTGTCAGGTTAACTCAAAATTAGACCAGCTGGATAACCTTTTGTTTAATTTGTTTCATTTTCTGTCCCTGAAATACAATTAGTAAATATCTCACAACATTGAAAAATAAATGTGCAGAAACACATTAGCTCAAAGTTTTGATATTTTGTTTTTATTAGTTTAGAGTTAAATTCATATAATGATTGTACAATGGTTAATATAACAAGATTATGTCGTGAAACAGAAGATAGAAAAAAACACTGATTCATAGAAAGCCGCACAAAACTCTGAAAAGGAAAAAAAACAGACTATAATCATAAATGACACAAGTGTGAACTGTTAGTCTTTGACACTTTTATGACTCTTGGAAATAATCATCTTCCAGCACCTATTTTATTTTTTGTGAGACTAGGTACATGGGAGACAAAATAAAGGGGGGGGGGCACAAAATGCTAAAGTGTGTTAAGCGTGAAACATTCCATTCATATTCGGCTTTCAATAGAAATATACACTAATGCTTAATAGATCTGGTACAGCTAAACATAACTCTTTTTGTAAATTAAACTGACTTGTTTGTTATACCAATGAAAAACTGGTTTGAATACAAAAAAAAAATGAAATAGTTTATGTCATTTAAACTTGCTTTAATTTTCAATTAAAAAGTTTAATTATGCATTTTTATTAATTTTTAAAATCAAACAACAGATCTATAAATAACCTACTATTAGATTGCTAATACAGATAACAAAAATATGTAAAAAAAAATCCTTCATTTTATCTCATCAGACTACACATAAAAGATAATTTTATTATCTCTTACTCTTTGCTATGTCTAAATAACATTAATCTTTGCTATGTCTAAATAACATTAATCTTTGCTATGTCTAAATAACATTAATCTTTGCTATGTCTAAATATTAATCTTTGCTATGTCTAAATAACATTAATCTTTGCTATGTCTAAATAACATTAATCTTTGCTATGTCTAAATAACATTAATCTTTGCTATGTCTAAATAACATTAATCTTTGAATATCAAAAAACCATTAAATCCATTATTGACATTTTTTTTAACTATTTCTTTTTATGTTAAATGCCAAAAGGTGTAAAATGTTTAAGTTTTAATTTCTTTAAGACAAAAGAAAGAGCTGCAGCTTGTCTTGGAGATATCTGTGTTGGAGATGCTGATTTTCCCCACAGAAAGAAAGCCATTGAGGAACTTATGAATGCTCTTCAGGTACATTCATAATGACATTTTTTTACTGCTTTTATTTATTTTTTTTTGTTTCTATAACCTCTGCATATGAAGGGATTGTATGATTAGCACAACTCCCAGCCACCTTTACTTCTCCAACTTAAGTCAGGTAACCATTTAAATCTGGGTGGACTTGTGGGACAACTTTAAAAGAAATTTCAGCTGGAAAAATTTCCAGGATCGAACCCAGGACTCTCAGGTCGACAGTTGAGTATCTACACCACTCGGCCATCCATCCCACAGATGAATTCTACACTTCATCTGCCCTGATGGCCCACTAGGGCTAAGGGAACTTTTTTTTTATTGCTAAAAGATTTTTTTGAAAGCATTCTGAGTTTTTTGTTTCATTCTTAAGAATTTATTGAATCTGATATAAAATGGAGTTGTATCTCTTTTCCATTTTTTTTTAATAAGGTAGTAAAATGTTAAAGGATATAGTTGTTTTTTCCTTTTGTAATCAAATTACAGATTAATTTCTCATAATTTAGTGAGCTTACAAAGCATTTAATATGTTTGTACATAAATATACATTAATCTAATGCACAAATATGCTAGTTTAAGGTATTTTGTCTTAAATTTATTATTTAAATTACTTTTTAATTTTTTGTTTATTCCTCAGTCCAAACAGTTGGAACTTCAATTTACTGTGGGACAAGCTCTTGTAGATATGGCCTTAGGACCAAACTCTCCTAGAGCTAGGTGCATCTGGACCACTTCTAAAGAAGATCATCAGGTCAATACTGTTATCTTAAATGTTTGTAGAAAAATGTTTGTAATATGTAATGTAGTAAATTACAATTGACTTTATTGTCCAGCCTAATGTAGCTGAAAGAAATGCTGGGTGACTGAAAATCCAGACAGGCCTCAGCTATTTAAATCTCACTTTCTGCACCAACCATACCATTAAAAATTCCTTTCTTATTCTTTATTTTACAAACATTTTTCTCTTTTACTTAATATGGATAACTCACAATAGTCACAAGGGGGATAGTCGAGTCTACTATATTATGTTTAATCCATAATTTCTGCATTAAGTGATTAAAATGAACACATTTTTGTATGCTTATATTATTTAATGATGAAAATGCTGACCACTACTAACTAAACACGATCTGTTTTGTAGAGATGTACTGGAAATTCGACTGATGAAGTGAAATGGTTTCTGAATGAACTTTTGACAAAATACATCTGTCACTCTAACCCTCACCTTAGACAGGTATGTTGCTCCATTAGACCTCTGTGGTTTCATCATAATTAAGTCAGTGGTTTTAAAATCCAAAAAGTTTCAGAATTTTTTTGTTTTTGAAATCATTGCAGTTAAAATGAAATAATAATAATATCAGTTAATCACTTGATAGTTATGGTTATTTTTGTATTTCATTTTGGACCTTTGAAATATTCCAAGTTCTAAATATTTTTATTACCAGGGTGCTTGTGTTTGGCTTCTGACATTGATTCGCCAAGCTGGTCATCATACGGCTGTTCAATTGTCTCTCTTAGACATTCAGAGAGGATTTATGAGGATGTTGTCAGAAAATGATGGTAATTTGACTCAGATGTATTTGAATAAATTAATTTTACTATCATTTGTTTATTGAAATAAATACCTTTCTGAAAGGCTTGAGACTTGTAATGATGCATTAGGACCAGTATCAGTTCTTTTTTTTTTTTTTTTGTTAATTTCACAAAAACTACAAAGATTTTACTCCAAGATGTAACTTTGTAATCTCTTGGAAGGTGAACATATGTGTCATTTATTCTATAACTTTAAAAGCTGTTTGAAAATTTTGTTATGGCAAACAAAATTGATATGCTTTGAAAATAATATAAAGGAATTTATTAGATTTATAAAATCTAAGATTTGACATTTATTTAAAGACTCCTATTTTTTGGAAATTGGTAACATGTATTAATAATTTGTTACAGAAATAACTCAAGATTTAGCTAGTAAGGGATTGGGTCAAATTATGGAAGTGTGCACTCCTGCACAGAAAGATGTCCTTGTTTCTGAGTTAGTAGAGACACTGATGACCGGAAAGAGGTTGGTGTTGAAATTTGAAAAGAATGCTTACCTGTGTGGATTGTTTTGTTTGTTTTTGTAACATCTAGTAAAACGATTGTTTTATATTTTCTCATTAATTGATCATTTGTTTTTTAACTTGTCCACAGTTCTGCCAAGACTGAAGTCAATGCTGACACAGCTGTTTTCCAGAGTGGGGCCTTAGGGAAAACTCCTGATGGGTAGGCCAACACATTTTATTATTACAGTTTTTATGAAGGAAATATGTATGATACCAGTTTAAAGTAGTGAATTAAACATGTTACATGTAATAGATATCCAACATTGAATAAATATGTTTTTATTAAAAGATATCCAAAATTGAAGTAAAATGTGTCTTTTTGCAATGTTCATTAATCAGGTCTGGTTTATCCACTTACAAAGAATTGTGTGCCATAGCCACAGATCTCAACCAGCCTGATCTCATTTATAAATTTATGCATTTAGCTAACCATAATGCAACATGGAATACTCGCAAGGTAATTACAAATAATTTATTTTCTAGCCGTTTAGAGTTTCTCTTATCTTAAATATTTAGTCATATCATTCAGTTGTTTTTTTTTTTTTACCTTTAATAATTTTAATTTTTAACAAATTTTTACTATTAAAAAAAAAAAAAGAAACTTGATTCCGAAATGTCAAAGCTGCTGAAGAAATCCATGATTACTCTTTTTAATTTCATGTATTTTTATTCCAGGGGGCTGCATTTGGATTCTCAACTATTGCCGCTCAAGCCGGTGAACAGTTAGCTCCATATATGAATCAGATTGTTCCTAAGTTGTATCGCTACCAGTTTGATCCAAACCCAAAGATTCAACAAGCAATGTCTGGAATTTGGAATGCTTTAGTCCAGGATAATAAAAAAACAGTAACTAATATTTTTTAAAAAATGGAAATGCTCTTTTCCAGTGGTTCTCAAGCTTTTGTGATTTACTTCCCTTTAAGAGTGAGAAAAGAATGAAAGCTAAAATTAATTGTGTATTAAAAATCAGCTCGTGACCCACCAGCAGTTAGCCACCCACATTATGAGAAAACTTGATTCTTATCGGCGGGCCACATAAATATTTTGTCTACTTAACTACTATTTTAAACGTATGAAAATACAAATTTCCATAACTAATATTCTGGAGCAATAAAACCTATTTAATATCACTAGATTCAAATCAAATGGTCGGAATAAAATTTTTAAAAAATATAGCAAAAATTCCAAACAAAGAGAATTAACATTGACATCGGATCGTAACTTGTACATGCAAATGGGCCGCATAATATACTTTGATGGGCCGCATGCGGCCCGCTGGCCATAGTTTGCCATCCCCTGCTTTAAAATATATTTCTTTCAGAACTGACAAATGTGGCCCAACCATTGTTGCTCCACTCATTGTGAGATGGGGTATTTCAAACTGCCTATATATGAAACTACTTACTTGATTAGCTTTCACTTAAAATAATTCATGAGAATAGATGTCTATATCATGAGAATAGATGTCTGTATCATTTAGCTAATCTGTGCTGAGCTTCACTTTTTTTTTACCACAAATGTTTTCTTTTATGATTTATTTTAGGTGGACACATATTTGAAGAGAATTCTGGATGATCTTCTGAAGAATTTAACCAGCAATCAATGGAGAATAAGAGAATCTTGGTGAGTTGTTGAATGTTGAAATTAATAATCTTATTTTTCTAGAATCCTTTGGCTCTACAGCCCATTTAGGGCCCTAGCCTGCCATACTACTCTTCTCCACTTATCCCGATCCACTCTCTCCTAATTAAAAAACATTTTGAGTGTTACTATCAGTGTTATGTGATACAGAACTATTCTGACATCAGCGTCAGTTTTGACTTAATGACAGTGAGGTTGTAAGGTTGATCATCTTGGTGCAGGCTACATATTTGAAAAGTGTATTTTAAAAAAAAGAGTCGATATTTTTTAAAATACTTTTTAGTGTCGAACGTACTTCACTTGTTTTTTATTGTAATGTTAATATTAACGAATATCTAGTATGATAACAAAAGACTAAAAAAATCTATTGTTTTATTTTCTTTTTATGCTTGTTATTGTTAAAAGAATTTCACTTGCTTTAAAAACTAGTGCCTCAGTCTATAAACATTTTTTTTTTATAAAATATGCACAAAAACAGACTTGTGATGCCAGAATTTCTTTCTAAATTATCCCTGTATATTACCAAAAAAAGTTATTAGCTTGAGATTCCATACGATTTTAATTAATGTCATATGGTGATTGTGTGTATGTGTATAAGCTTGTTTTGCATGTATGGTTGAACAAGGGTGATCTATGGTCATAGATTTACTGGAGACAGACTGAGTTGTATTCGGTTAGTACGCATTTGTGACAGGGACTGTTTAAAAGATGTAATTGAGAGTTGAGATATAGTGCAGGTTGGACAGAGGAGACATGGTCTTGTTAGTGTGTACAGTTTTATGAACCTGTTAGTAATTGATTACCTTCATTGTAAGGACATATAGGTATATCTTTAAGTGACTGGGTACCAATTGAGCTAACGTTTATTAAAGGATTAAGTTTATTATTAGTTGTTCAAAGGAGTTATTGTTGTTTTCTTTGAGTGTAACTTGTGATGTCAATGTAATAAGTGTATTGCCCTTACACCTCCAAACAATACAGGTGACGGACTCTATCATTTTAAAATAGTTTACTGCCCACAAGGATACATAAGTGTTCAAAATTTCAAATTTATTTGGGTTTCCAAAATTAGTAATAATTGATTTCAAATTTTCCCAAATGCAGATAAAACAGCTTAGAACACCCAGACAGAGCAAGTTAAATTAAAGCCTATAACAAGACATGACATTAAACTAAGTAGCACATTATGTTCATTACATAATACATGTAATTACTAAACATTCTTAGTCAACTATTTACATGATTAGCTGCATGGCTGTGAGTGAAATATTGCGTGGACGTGTACTAGATGACATAATTGATGACATTCCTCAGCTATGGGAAATTTGCTTGAGAGTTAGAGATGACATCAAGGTGAGAGAAAAAAATTGTACAGTTTGTAAATTTTTCTACCATGAATTATGTTTTTTTCTAGTAAATTAATACATAATACATGTAGTTACTTTTGTAATTTTTTAGATCATCATTTCCTTTTTTTTTTTTTGAGTTTTAAAACAAGATTAAATTTTTAATTGTTACAATTCAAAATATTCAATGAAGTTTTAAAATGCAATTTCAAAATTTTTTTTTATACCAGCAAGATGAAAAATAAGTATGTGTTGAGGCTGAAAACAAAAAAGAAATTTTTAGTTTGCAATAATTACCCATCAGTAGTCAGAAGCTTCAACTTCTTTTCTTTAATTTTTTTAAATATAGGAATCTGTGCGTCTGGCTGCTGACTCTGCTTGTAAGACATTGAGTAAAGTAAGTATGGTATAATCTTACTTTGTTTTACTGAAGAGGATTCGGTTACAGACACATTTTAATTACTTCTGACATAAAAGTTAGCATACAAAATTATTTCCTAACAGTCATAATAAGGACAGTGGTTGATAATATGTTTAATTACATGGATACTTTACATTATTTTTCAGGTGTCTATCAAAGTCTGTGATGTCACAAATGGTAAAATTGGAGAAAAAGCCACTAAATTGATTCTTCCTTGCCTGCTACAATGTTCATTACATAGTACTGTGTCAGAAGTCAGAACTATTGGGTTAGTGATTTCCTAGTCTTTCTTGTTGCTATGATACAACCCTTTTGTACAAGTTAGTTCTTAAGGTTATTAATAAAAGTTATACTGAATTTAATGCAACTTTTTTTAAATAGTTATTAATTATCCTTTTAATAAAATATATGCAAAATTTATATGTGGTAAATGAAAATATTAATCATTGAAAATTATTGTCTTTTTTATCTTCCAAATAGACTCTCTACCTTATTACAGATAAGTAGAAATGCTGGAGCGCTCTTAAAACCTAATATCCCTGTATTAGTACCTGCTCTGTTAGAAGCTGTGAGCGGCTTAGAGCCATCTGTAATGAATTACTTGAGTTTACACACAGGCACACAAGCCAACCAAGACAAGGTGAGAACAGAATTTTCTTATGATTAATCTTGAAGTAAAGATCCAGGTCTTGATTGTTTATGAATACATTTATAATATTTAAATTGTTGAAACCTTTGTTACCTTTTGGTAATAATAAGCATTAAATGAATACACTGTAAATAAATTATCAGAAGAATACACTTTTTATTTATTCATAGCTTGACAGTGCCAGAATAGCAGCATCCAAAATGTCACCCATGATGGAAACCATCAACAGGGTAAATTATGTGTAACATTACCTTCAGTTACTTTTATAAATGTAGTACTTTAAAGGGTTCAGTCATTAGATGAAACAACTACATTATATAAGAACTAAAAATCTAATAAAAGATAATTTATCATAAAATTATTGCTAGCTGTGTAGGGCTTATTTCAGAATAATATTTCAAGTTTTTGTTTGCCTTACAGTGTGTTCAGTATGTAGACAGTACAATACTTGATGAGCTGGTACCAAGGCTTGTAGAAATCATTAAAAGTGGAATAGGTGTTAGCACAAAGGTAAACATAGCATGGCTGCCATTTAAAATGGGGAAAACCATTAGCTTGCTGGTGTATTCATCTTATGTATAACATGTATTACAGAAATGAGTTTCTTAAATTTTGTGTACTACTTAACACAATGATGTTTGTTTAATTTTTAACTTAAACACTTTTTTTTTTATCAATAAATAGATGAGATTTTTTTTTTGGCTATTTATACAAATTATTTGTAACCATTTTCTGTTACATGTTTTATTCCTCAATTAAAACTTCCCATAACCTGTACCAAAAAGATACTTAATTGTAACAAGAATGTCCAGAATGGATTTAATTTGCTGTTTGAATTTTTTTTTAAACTTCAAGGCCTGTGCTCTAATTCCAATTGGAAAAAAATTGTTCTACCTCTATAGGCATCAGTTATATCTAAACGTTTGTTTTCTAAAACAGTTTTACTGTTTTAAATTTAAATAATTAGATTTCTTAATCTAAAAAGAAATATTAAAAAAACTTTTTCTAAAAAGACATTAAAATTTTCTCAAAAGTAAAAAAAAAAATTCCTCAGGCTTAGATAATACATATATTTATTGAAATTATAATGACTAAATAAAAGTTTGGAGTGCCAGTAGGGATTAACTAATAGAAGCTATGAATAGAGTTTAAAAGACATACAGTCTATAATATTTTAATGTTAAAATTTTGTCATTTCATAAATACAAGAGAAACCATTCGGCTCTCCAACTTTTTATTTAGTCAATATAATTCTTATAAATATTACTATAATCTATGCCTAAAGAATTATTTTTTCTTTTTAGTGCATTTTAATTTAAGCCTTTTTTTTTTAAAAGTTTTATTTATTGTTTTTATTTTATACTTTTTAGTGTTAAATAACAAATGGCTTACCCCTTTGCAATAGCAAAGTGATCATACATATTTGTTTCATTTGTATTAAGTATAGAAACAATCTAAATCTATTTATTTTTATAGTTTTATCATTCTGTCCATATCTTGTTAAGCATGACAGTTGTCTTTTACCCAGGGGGTTCAAAACTTTTTTAACCCTGACGGCCGCACTGAACATTGTATTCTAGTTAGGATGGTGGCTAGACTGATTTTTATCCTTTTATTTATGAAGAAATTAATATTTTCTTTTTTCATGACCGCCATTAACCACTCTTAAGGCAACATGTTGTGCACCTGCTCTTACTAGGGTAACCTTGAGTTACATCAACTCGATTTACCTGGTAATTGCAATTACCTGTCTTTCCTGTTTTTTTTTATTTACCATTGCCTTATTTATTCTACCTGGTCAATACCCAGCAGCTATATTCATTGTTCATGTTCTTACTAGCTCTGACCAACCACTTCTATGTCAATGCTCTTGTTGACTTATGTGTAATGTTAATATATAGAATTTTTTCAATGGTCACTAGCCTGACCATTTTTTTTTCTCACTTGACGGACACAGCCTTGCTTAGAACACCTAGTCACAGTTAAGTTAAAAGTGTTAAAAATAATGGTGTTTTTTTTTTGTTTTTTTATTTCTGCATTATTAACATTTTTAAAACTGTACAATCAGTGCTCAACATAAAACTTTGCTTTGTTTTTTTTCTGAAGAATGATAATGAATATTTTCAGGCTGGTTGTTCCAGTTTTGTTGTCTCACTTGTCCACCAGTGTCCACAGGACATAGGTCCATACACAGGTCAATAAATTGTACAATGCCTTGTTTGTTTTTTCCTTTTCTGTAATATATTTTATTTTATTGTTATTAAGAGTTAAGTAAATACAGTAAATATTTGTATTTTGTAAAATAATCCAGTTGAATATTCTTTATTAATATTAATGTTAAATCATACAATATCTCGTTTTGGTTAACTTGATTAGTTTGTGTTTTTTTTTTGTAATCAGGAAAATTGTTAGCAGCTTTTCTTCATGGACTGAATGACAGAAATTCTGCAGTTAGAAAGTCTTATGCAACAGCCATTGGTAATTTAGTGAAAGTAAGACGTATTTGTTTGAATAATTATTTTTATTATAATTTTTTAAGAAAAAATCGCAGTAGTAAAGGCTAATTTTTAATGTACAGATGAAAAAACTGTTCATTGTCAAAGTGTTCTATATTTAACTATTAATCATCATCACTTTAAATTTGTACAGCATTTTGTACTTTTAAAATCATTTTTTTATCTTCAGCTTTTATTTCTAATAATAATAAAATGTAATTTTGTATTTTTTCGCCTTAATTTTTAGTCTGTGCTGTTTAGGTTTTTCAAAACTTAAAAGCTTAAAAATCCGTTGTCGATAATTAATAAAAGTTCTGTTAAAATTCTTTAGTGTATGCATCATGATTTTTTTAAAACAGTGTTTAACAAACATTCTTATATTGTAATCATCAGCCTTCATGTTATACCCCTATGTGAACATTATTTGTATCTACTTAAATATTATTTGTATCTGCTTAAACATCATTTGAATCTAATAGGTTTCTAAAGACAGTAGTGTGGAAAGGCTCATAGAAAAACTCAAAGTTTGGTATTTGGAAAATGAAGGTTAGACTATTGTAGTAAATTTTATAAATTTATTGTTGCCATTAGTTTATTTAGTATGGTCTTACATGGTTCTGTTTGGTTTAGAATGAATATGTATGGCTATGTGTGGTTCTGTATAGATCTGTATGGTTCTTTGTGGTTTATTATGGTTTAGAAATTATGTCCTCCAAATAAAAAGCTTATGAGTATTGTTCAAAGAAGAAAATATTTTGGCTATAATGTAGAGAAACAACCTCACTCGTATTGTATATTCATTTCACAGGATCCCAAACTCGGCATGCATGTAGTGTAACATTGCATGCCATTTCTGAACAAAGCCCAGACACTTTACGGCGACATACCAATCTGGCAATGCCACTTGCATTTTTTGCTATGCATGAAGAGGTGAAAAAAGAGGATGGGAAAAAGTCTGATGAGTCACCGGAGTGGCAGGATGTTTGGAATGAGATTACACCAGGTTGTTTAGAATTGTTCAGTAGCAGATATCTTTGGTCACGTTTAGTAAAATATTATGCATAAGAATTAAAGAATCTATAAACTTTTATGAGCAAAAAATATATTAATATTTTATGAGACCATATTTTTTTTTTATTTTTGATTGGTGCATTGAAATAGCCTTGATTTAATGATGCACTCATATTTTTATAAAAAGGCTTTTTTAATTGTGAAAAGTTTGTTACATTAAATAAATCACATTAAATAAATTGACTGTTGGCTAAGAACATAAGCCTGAATCATCTGTTCTGTCATACTTTTCTAATTAAAAAAATAAATATCAGGTTCTACCCATTCGGTTAAGTTAGGCATCAATACCAAAGATTTTTTTTTTAGTATTTTCGTCAAGATGTTGGTGTAATTATTATTTTTGAATCAGGCACTGAAGCAGGGATAAGGCTGTACTTACCAGAAATAGTTACTCTCTTGACATCATCAATCCAGTCTCAAGCTTGGTCAGTCAAGGCTCAAGCAGCAAGAGCCATGGGAACAGTAGCGCAGAAACTAGGAAATCAACTTGCATCACCACATTTGGACCAGATTATATCAGCTTTAGTTGAAGGCTTATCAGGAAGAACTTGGGAAGGAAAGGTTGATACTAAAATATTTCATTTCTTTAAAAAAAAAAAAAGTCTTCATTTATTCATTCAGCCCTTAAGAAATTTTATCATTAGTGAAACCTCAAGGACACTTTTATGGCAAAAAAATGTATAAAAATTAAAACAATAGATCAATTAATAATGAATGTTGTGTTCAAATTAGAATGCTAACGAAATTTGGCTGATAATCTTTTTATGTATTTGTTTTCTTCAGGAAGCCATTTTGAACTCTATTTTAGTCGTCTGTACATCTTGCAGGTATGTCAAGTTAATAATGTATGTTCAGCAATGTTTCCTCCTTATGAAAAAAAAAACTGTTAATTTTTGCTTTTTTTTTAATTCAGAAAATCTATGTATATTCTTTCCCTAGGCAAGAAGTTCTAAAAGGCTTATCACCATCATCAAGTATTCTTAGTATTGAGCAGGTAGGACACATACTGATATGTGATGATAAACAGCTTGTATGTTTATTTACTGTGCCACAATAGATTGATAACATTCCTTTACCTGATGCTGCATCTGGAAATATTTCTAGTGAATTGATGTCAAAAAAAATAAATAATATTTACTGCTTAGTTGAATGTCGACAGTTTAAAATCTAAATAATTAAGTGTTTTTGTTTTAGATTAAACTTTATAGAGAAAGGAATTTTTGACCATGTAAAGATGAGATATTATCTTGTAAATCCTATAAACTGCAAATGGGACAGTTCATGTAGTGCATCCCCACCATAGCACCACAGGAGACATAGTTTGGTGACTAGCAGTGCTCACACTTCTCCATCTAATGTTTGATACCCATTTAAACTGGATAGACTATCACCATAACCTGAAAAAAAATCATGGGTCTCTCGGAGAAGATCAAACCTAAGACCCCTGAGTAGAGACTTCTGTGACTACACTGCACAACTGTCTGTCCTCCTGGGAAAACAATTGAAACAGTTTATTTGATGTAAAATTGGGATGAAAAAAATGAGTTACAATGAAATGAAGATGATAATATATATGTACATTTCTGAATGTTGAAAAATAATCTTATTTGTACTGATTTCCAGCAGTAATTATATTAAATATCCAAATTACCCATTAAAAGCAGCAATAATGAAAGATTAGTTGATGGAACATTGCTTTTGCAAAAATAAAACTTTATTGTAAAAACTGTTAATCATAAATTTTCATTACCATAAAAATATTTTTAGTTCCTTTACAATAAGCCTTTAATGTTATGCTGTTTTTTAGCAGTTTCACTAAAATTTCATATTTTCCTTGCCTTGTGTTCAAATGTACTTCTAATTTTAAATACTTAATGTAAATCTAGTTGCGAAGAATAAAATAACAAAAAATTATACAAATAAAATGTAATTTTTCTGGTTTTTCATGCTTTTGTTTTTCTCTTGACCCAGATTTTAACAGTTATTTTACGTGAATGTGGCAAAGAAAATCCTGCTTACAAGATGGCTGCCATGAAATGCCTTGGTCCTATATTAGAATTGTATCAACTGGATCATTTTAAGGCAGTATGGGAAATGACTCAACTTATTGTTGGTCAGGTATAGATACAATTTTTATTCAGTTTCAGTTTTAATTCAGATTTTCTTAAGATATCTTCATTCAAATTAATAATTGTCCCCGTTTTGTCTGTCTGTCTGTCTGTCCGTCATCACCCTAGATCTCAACAACCATAAGTCCTAGACCCATGATGTATATATCATTTTGTAGGTCTTGGTCTGCCAAGAAATGACTTTTTTTCATTTCGCGATCTGACCTCTCAGGGCCGTAAAAGGGGCCTTAGTACCGTTTTTTACTATATAAGCTATATTAATAAAGGAGCGCTATATCTCAGCAACTATAAGTCCTAGACCCATGATGTATATATCATTTTGTAGGTCTTGGCCTGCCATGTGTACATCAAAAGTTCATTTCACGATAGGACCTCTGAGGGGCAGACTTCAGGGCTCCTAAGGGGCTTATATATTATATATACACCTTGTACGTTCAATAACCCGTTCATTTGGTGCGAAATACTGCAGCACGTAGTTTCACCAAGATTTATTAAGAAACTCATCAAATGAAATAGTAAGCTTGTGTTCTGAGTTTAATTGAAAGTATCAGAGCTATGCAACAATTGACGGAGTTTTCGGACGATTAAATGACTATAATTTCGAATGTTTTCAATTATGAGTCCTATTTCAGTAACCACAAACCACTTGTAGTTAGATTTAAGAGACAATAATTTTTTTTCAAATATAAAGAAACGTCTTTATAATTTATTTTTTACAGATATATGCATTACACAATTGAATTTATAAACATTTCCAAAATTTACAAATATTTACTGAAAGATAGCATACGTACTGATACATAACATGAAAATGCGCTAACACGTCCTGTGTCCAGAATGGAACAGGCTTAATTGCTTGTTTTTTTTTTTTAAATTAGTTAAGAAGTGAAGGCAAGCCTGAGGAAGAAGAAGATTCAAATCTAAATCAGAAACAAGAGATGCTGAGCTGTGCATTTACTTTATTGGGTGAAGCATGGCCAACCAGCGAGACAACACAAGGTAGTATTAGTATGTAGGATGAATAAAGTTTACCTCTTTACATCCAAAAAATAAACATTTGGCTTTAAAGTTGTTTTTACTTTAAGATTTAATAATAATAGACATCTCCATGTGCTTAATTCTGTTATACTGTCATGGGTTACGTTTGTAGATTAGTAGATAATATATATTATTTCCGTGGCACTTCTGTTTCTTGGTAGCTTGTATATTATATTAGTGGTATATTATATTAATTCTGTCTCTTCAGAGTTATTCTTGTTGAATGACTTGGGTGTATATTAAATTATATTAATTGTCCACATATGTATGAGATGAAGCACATGTAGAAATCACTGAGTAAACTTGGTTGTATAAATATATATATATGTTTATTTATTTATTCTTATTTATGGAATACATACATGGTACAAAAAATGATGTGAGATGAAGAATCAAGTCCGTCTGCTTGTCTCTACCAAAATCTATCGTCTGCTCTAAACTAATATTTTCACTTCCGCTACTAAGTGGCCAGCCAGATAATTAAAACCATCTCTGAGCCAACTGTAAATTCTCTAGCCTAATCTGATTATTACATACGCAATGCCTTACTTATGAACTACCAACCTTTTGTTGTGGTTTTCAACCAGCTTAAATTTTGCAGCAAAAATTTAACTGATCATTCCGTTCCTTTATTTACATATAATATCTGCCTCTTGTAAATATGAAAAGATCACTTTTCGACCTCTGTGAGATATTCTGGCATGTTATTTTTTTTTAATTTTACGCACTTTTTTTTTTCCTCCCATGTGAATGAAATCTCAGATAAGTCACTGGATTATACAGGCTTTTTAAAAATTATTTTCTTGTACTTTGCAAAACTTTTTTTCAATACATGTAACAGCTCTATTGGCATTTTAAAATGGATGCTAAGTTTACTAATGTAAATCTGTTTATTTGTAAACATCAACTTTCATTCACATCAATGACATGTTTACTAAATTAAAAATTTAACAATATGGAATTCTCCTAAATAATGTTATTGGTCTGTTTGGTCACTGTCAGGCTAAATAAGGCACAGAAGTGTTGAGTATTTATCCTTTTACTTTTAATCAAACTTTTCACAATCCATAATTTATGGATAAAAATTGTAATAAAAATAAAAGGGAGAAAAAAAAAGATTAATTTGAAATTGTTACCTTGGTTCAAACAATTAAATACTTGCTTATTTGTGTTTGATGTCACAAGTGTTATATGTTGCTCGGTTATAGACAGAATGGAAAATACATTAAATAAAAGCCAACATCATTATATTTTTGCTTGTTAAATTTGCATTTAAAAGTTTTTTTTAAATATCACTATTATAACTAAAGCGTTAATTATTTTAATGTGCTTTATCATATTAAAATAGCAATACAGAAGAATTAATTTTGTAAGAAAAGTTTCATTATAGTATAGGCTATGAAAAAGAAATTCCTTTTTTTTTATCTATTGATGACGGTATTACTAAATAAATATTCATAACATTATTTTTAGGAAATTGGCCACTTTTGTTTTAGTTTCTTTTTGTATAAATCTGTTATGTATATGATTCCTTTTTTCACAACAGCTTCTTACTTAGATCAGTATGTGCAGTTGCTCTTTGACTCAATGCCCATCACAACATGGAAAGTGCAGATCGTTATTCTTAAAGATTTTCAAAAACTCGTTCAAAGGTACCCTATTAAATGAAACAGAACATGCACTATGAAATGTATCATTCACTTGTACTGAGATAATTATTTTGTTTTATATTTCAAACTTATTTAATTGGGATCTTCTGCTCTTTAAATTTGTTTGAGATCTTTTGCGTTAGAACAATAAATGAGTCGTTCATTATCTTCATTTAGATTGACCATATTACAAGAGCATAACATCCACATTCATGCTGAAACTGTGAAGAGCTTGGCAAGAAAATTAGTGATGACTTCCCTTTCTAATATTAGTAAGAATATTTGGGAAATTTTATACCCCATTTATCTATCACTAGATAATTATGGAGCATAGTACAAATGGTAAAATTATATTTGTAATTTTTTGTTTTTCATTTTTCTTTACAATCCAGATAACATAAAATTTTTGACTTTGAGAACAGAGAGTCTTGCTCTTCTTGAGTCATTAGTAAAAATACTTTCAGGTAAATACAGCTGTGTTGACTTAGAAGAGCTAAATTCATTAACATATTTATCTAACTTATTGTTTCTATGTGTTAGGGGTTGTCCATTAATTACATCAACAATATTTAGCACATTTTAGACACCTCCCCCTAGAATTGTTCAGTGACAACCCCCCCCCCCCCCCGCCATTGCAAACAGAGGGACCATTCACTTAAAGTAGAAAGCAAAACCTGTATAAATTTAGCCTCAACATCAACTACAGGACCTCCCTTCTCCTAGTTATATAGCCAGAGACCAAAAATGAACATTTTCTTATGGCCCTAATAGATAACAAGTAAAATTGTAAATAAATACTTTATTAAATGCTACAAGTAGAGTTGTTCTTATAGTTAGGCAATATTAAATGCTACAAGTAGAGTTTCAATGATTTTTAGAGTCCAATACTTGCGAACAGTGGCCTTAATAGCATTTTGGCCTATAGCCCCCAAATTACCTTCACCTTGGGCACCTTTATTACCATTGCCTATTTCCTCAAATCACCTTTGAAATGATAAATGAACAATAGAAACATTTGTAAAATAGTAAATTGTAATTATACTGAAATGCAATGCCATCTTTACATGGGCCCCAAAAAACCAGGGGCACCTGTCATGGGGAATCATCCCTTGTCAGACAATTAGCAGGTTCAGGATCTGTTAACAACATCAGGTCTTATATGTCTATCAATTATTATTTAAATGAGTATTTATTGACTGAATATGTTTTATATGTAGCTCTTTAATTATAAAGTGAGTACCAGTAGCATGTTTTATTTTGTTAATTATGAACACAAATTTGCCTTAGGCTATATAACAGAAACAACCCAAATTCCTACCTATATAATGGGTTGTAACTATAACTGGACACTAGGGTGATAACAAAAAAAAAAAATATGAAACCACTTGCAATCGAGGAAACTTTATGTGTAATTTAAGAATATCAATTGTATTTTAAATTTTTTTGAAAAAAGTTCCCCCACCTCTCCATTTTTCGGAAGAAAAAAGTGAAAAAAAAATATTTTTTTTTCAAAAAAAGGACATGTTTTTTTTTAGCTTAATTCAAAAGAGTATTAATAATAACTAATCAACTTTTATTAACAAATAAGATACAGATCAGTTAGTAATATGTACAGAATGTACAAGAAATGTTCAAAACATATTTTGTCCTATGAACTTCAGATTCAAAAATTCTCGATTTCGCACGAAGTTCCACCATCAGTTTCACAGCACGTTCAGCAATTTGGTTAGATCTGGAATGTCAATTAATGACTTCTCAACTGACCAATGGGTCTTTAAACACTTAATTGCCTTCTTGCACTTTATCTCGATGAGTGAGGTAAACAGTTCATTGAAGGACGCTTCATTGTAGTCTTGCGAATCGAACCAAGCATTTGCCCATTCGTAGCAGATGAAGTTGCAGGTAGAAGCGAGAATACTGCGCCACTCTGTTATCAGAAATAATGCTATAACAGTAAATATTGCTTGTGAGTTCCATCTTGCCTGGTGTAAATTTGGTAATTTATTCCAGCTGATGCGAGGCCAACGTGGGTTCTCGCCTGTGCAAACATCTTTTGTCGCAAGAAGCGGTAATCAGCTTAAGAGTGACATAGTTTTGTGTTAATTTGCCCATGAAGGAATAGTTGAGTTCTTGTTTGCTCATTGGCTCTTGATTAAGAAAATTCATGACATGTTTCAGAAGAAGGTCGAGTACATGGTGCTGACAGTCAATATATTGTGGCTTCTGAAAGCCATTGCTCAAGACATCATCCTGTATGAGCTTTACAATCCCGTGCAAATGGTCAGTATTTCTGCGGTCGTGTTGCAAATTAACATACAAATATTTTCTCAAGCATCATATTCATCTATTAGCTGATGTAGTTCATTGTGAATGGCCGCGGCAGAACCACTCTCACATTTGAGAATACCGAGTTTGATTTCGGTTGTCATCTTTTTCAGCAAACCTACTTGATTCTCTTCCCCTTGCACTCTTTTACCATCAAACTGGATACATAGGGAACTTTGCTTTGAAGTTTTTGAACAATTTTAGTTTTCATTTTCCGCCCTTCAGAGATTACTCATTTCCAGACACCCGCCTGACTTGGAACTGGCACATCATGACCCTGTTCAGCAATGGTTACAAGAACGTCATGTGCTTTATGTGTGGAAATGTTTTTCAGTACTAGTTAACCCGCCGTTCTAGTGCTTGCTCTTTGGTATTTCGGTTTGCATTCAGAAGATGACGTTTAAGAAATAGTTGGCGACTCGGGTGAAGAAGCAGAGGTTTCAGAATCCGAAGATTTTGAGACAGTTGTATGTTTTTGTGTAGGTTTTGAGACAGTCGTGTGTGTTTGTGTAGTTTATGAGACAGTTGTGTTTGTTTGTGTAGGTTTTGAGACAGTTGTGTGTGTTTGTGTAGCTTTTGAGACAGTTGTATGTGTTTGTGCAGGTTGTGATTGAGAAAAGCTGGCTTGAGATTGAGTTTTTGATAGTCGGATTCGTTTTCTTGGGTGGAATGATTCCAAAGGGGCTTGTTTGACCATTGAATAACCAATCTTTCCTCCACTGTTAACATGCCTCTGGTAGTGCTCTATATCCTCTGTGTTTTTCCATTCTCTATTAACGTTGGTGACATCAAATAACTGAGAAAGTGTTATCAGATGGTTTCTTTTTGTTTTTGTCATATAAATCAAGTAGACCATTGAGTTTCATTCTGATTAGTGTGCTGGATAATAGTGGAAAGTCTTGAATTTCCCTCCAGAGCAATTCTATATCAGTAATCATAATTTTGATTTGATCCAGTCGCCGTTTTTGGCTATTGAACAGAAAAGTGAAGTTTCCAAGAATTTGACGGTTTGTAGGCATCCATGTGAGATTGATTAGCTTTTCAACAGATAGAATTCTTGGATATCTATTCTGCTTAGAAGATGATTGAAGATGAGTATAGTAAATGCCTTGTTTATAAACAAATGGAAACAGACGACTGAAATGTGCTTAAAAGCAGTCTAGAAAGTCATATATAATAATTCAGTGTGAAATCAAAACCGACCGTCAAACTGCGCGATATGAGAAAACAAAAATTAAAAGGTGGGGGAACTTTTTTCAATTTAAAAAAAAAATAATGTTACTACTGTCATCTACATATAATTGTTCCTCGAATGTAAGGGGTTTCAGTTTCGTTACGAAAAAAAAATAAAAATAGTTATCACCCTACTGGACACCCCTGCCCCGGTCTCCTTCCAATGTTAAATATGTGAAGTTCCCTTAGCCCTATTGGGCCATCAGGGGAAGATGAAGTGTAGAATTCATCTGTTTCTGTAACCTCAGCATATAAAGGGATTGTGGGGTTAGCACAACGCCCAGCGCCTTTACTTCCCCAACTTAAGTCAGGTACCCATTTAAAGCTGGGTGGACTTATGGGACAACTTTGAAACATATTTCACCTGGAAAAATTCCCATGGGTCTCACTGAGGATCGAACTCAGGATTCTCAGGTTGACAGTCGAGTATCTACACCACGCGGCCATCCGTCCCACTTAATAGTATGTGAATGATCCCTTAAACCATATTAGTGCAGCTGGTTTTTATGTAAGGTAAAAAAAAATTAACAGTTTTGAGTTGAACAAGACAGCAAGAAATTTTTTTAAACATTTTACTTGTTCAGCAAATTTACTAATTTAAAATTTACTAAAACATTTAAATTTGAGTTCATCAACAAATCAAGACATGATATACCATAATGTTTTTTAGTCAATTACTTTGACCCCACCCTCCTGCATGTAAAAAATTGTCAAATTTCTTTGTCCCTTCTACCCCCCCCCCCACTTCCCATTTTGTTGAGGTAATAAATGGACATCCCCCTTCTTAGTTAATGTTTAAGACGTATTTTCAATTTATTTATAATTTAGCCAATAATCAACTGGCCTTGATTGAAGAATCACTTTTAACTCAAGTGAAAGATGAGCTCCTACCAATAGGAGAATCTGGACCATGGGAATTGAGAGACAGAGCTAAAAATTTGCTAGTTATCCTGAATCCCACAAATATTAACGAGGAAACACAGCCTGTAGACATGGAGCACTGAATTGGGCTTTCTTTATATATATGTCAGGATTGGTTTTCTTTTGATTGGCTACATTTACTCATATTAAATATATAGGAATCTTTGAGAATATACAGCATTGGGTCAGTAATTACATAGTTTTAGAACTAGTTATGTTAGCACTGTAATTACATAGTTTTAGAACTAGCTATGTTAGCACAGTAATTACATAGTTTTAGAACTAGTTATGTTAGCACAGTAATTACATAGTTTTAGAACTAGTTATGTTAGCACTGTAATTACATAGTTTTAGAACTAGTTATGTTAGCACAGTAATTACATAGTTTTAGAACTAGTTATGTTAGCACTGTAATTACATAGTTTTAGAACTAGTTATGTTAGCACAGTAATTACATAGTTTTAGAACTAGTTATGTTAGCACTGTAATTACATAGTTTTAGAACTAGTTATGTTAGCACAGTAATTACATAGTTTTAGAACTAGCTATGTTAGCACAGTAATTACATAGTTTTAGAACTAGTTATGTTAGCACTGTAATTACATAGTTTTAGAACTAGTTATTTTAGCACTGTAATTACATAGTTTTAGAACTAGTTATGTTAGCACTGTAATTACATAGTTTTAGAACTAGTTATGTTAGCACAGTAATTACATAGTTTTAGAACTAGTTATGTTAGCACTGTAATTAAACTGCTGTTAAGAAATATGTTCACTTGTAACTTATGGTGCTTTTTTTAACTTAGAATAAGTTGTTATAATTTTAGTTTGAAAGTTCTGTATACAACTTTCTATGTTAATGTTCTCTTTTATTTTTAGTTATTTTTCTGTTAAGAAAAAAAATGTCTTGAGGCCTAAATTGTTTACCTTTGTGTAAAGCCAAAAATAAACATTTTAAAATGAGCCACTTTTTACTTCAAAATTAATGACATTAAATTTTTTAAAAGTGTTATCAATATTTGTTTAACATAAATAAAACTTTTGAAATTAGTTAAACTGTGTTTTTTTTTTATTAATTTTTTTTGCTCAAAAAAAATTTGCAGTTAGGGAATCTAGCCTTAGAAATAGCCTGTTGCAGTCAGCCAAAAGATGAAAAAATAGTGTCAAGCTAAAATTAGACCCCGCTGGGCAAGTATTAAAGAGCAACGTATACATCTCTAAACATTCCCTCACAGCCAAGTTAATATATAGCAATAAGATCAAAATGGCCTGATTGAAAATATTTGAATGTTGCAGCATAAAGGAGTCTTGTGTGAGCTGGCTCATCTTTCAAAATATTAGAAATACTCAAAGACATAACTTGAATCAGGGCCAAGCATAAAAATGAGCTTTTTGTATTTTAATTGGCGAATTAAAAAGACTGATAGTCAGTGGGGCCAAGGTCATCATTGTTTGTCAGGGGGCCTCCAAGATTTTCTGACTGCAGCACAATGCCATATCTAGGAATTTGCTTTGCCACCAGCCAGGGATGGTATTTTCAATACTTTAGAACTTTTTGGTCGGGAATGGAGGGGACATTTTGATAGTCTGCCCTGGGAGTCTCACTAATGCTAGATACATTATGGCTATGCTTAAACCAAAACTTCATATTCTGCAACAGAAGCAGATTTAGGCCAGTTGGGGGCCAGAGTGTATGAAGAACATCCCTAACTTAGACCTTGCGCTTTGGATCAAACTTCATTTGAATATTTTTATATTCACTTTCTTCCTATTATGCTCAAGACTGTGTCAAGAGAATCATGAATATTTGTCAAGTTTTATGCACTGAATCAAACTGCACCAATACTTATACGCCATCTTGTGTTACTTAGTGGGGAAGAGAAGCTTATAGAATGTTGTCCCATGTATATTCATAGATTATTTATTTATTGCTCCTTATCAAACAATATAAAGACATATTTAGTTCAGTATACAACATAAGTTACTTTTTTTTACTTTTTAGTGCATTTAAATTTTTAAAAAGTTACCTTAACAAAAAAAAGTTACCTTAACCCTAAAGGGCCACCAAGGTAGAAGAAGTAGAATTCATCTGTTTCTATAACCTCTGCATAAGTAGGGAGTGTGTGGTTAGCATAACGCCCAATTCAAGTACCCATTTAAAGCTGAGTGGACTTATGGGACTTAAACTAGGACCTAGAAAATTTCTTTGGTTCTCACCGAGGATCAAACCCAGAACTCTCAGGTCAACAGTCAAGCATCTACACTACTCAGCCATCAGTCCCACATTTTAAAGAATTAAACTTTCTATTGTTTCACACACTTTCATATAATTTAATTAATTTGGCTAGTAAATATAAGACTTTAAAAAGTTTCACATTTTTAACATATATGCTATGCATCATTTATTTAGACGTAATAAACGTAAGGTGAATTTTTCCCCATTTTAAACATTACTAAAAAGTAAATCCCTTCAGAATTCGACAAAATTATTTAAATTGTGTATTGTCCTTAAGAATCTACATATGTCCCAAAATTTAAGACTTCTCACTGAATTAGAACATGTCCAAAAGTTATTTACAGTATTTGCCAACACACCACAAACCCAGCCACAGAAATTGAAACTAATTAAAAGCTTATAATAAAATTATATAGTTGTACAGCATTTATAAATCAATCATAGTTAAGAGTAAGAATATAATTTTATTTAAGCGCGGTATATACCCCCCCCCCCCCCAATTGGAGGCATAGTTAGGCTTAATTAAGTTCGGTAAATGCCGATCGTTTTCTCCAGTTTTTGAAGGGATCCAGCAATGGAGCCAACCATTTCGTTTGATATAAGAATGATTAGTCCAGCCCCATAGCGTGAAAATTCTACAGCAGGGGCCAGGCAATAGCAGGAGGGGGGGGGGCAGGTAATACATTTTACTAAGTAGAACAAATAAGCAGGGGGGGGGGGGCAGACAAAACGCAGGGGGGCGCCCCCCTCTCCCCACAAACACACACGCTACGGGCCTGGATTAATCTCAGATTATGTGGTAGTTAATCAAGGCAGATGCCACCCCCTTAAGATGACAATGATTTCTGTAACGAGGTATGGCGGTAAAATCTTTTTTTTTTTTGTGTGGGTGTTCATTCATTTTGTGTAATTTATTAAGGAGAAAAATATTCGAAGCCTGACGGTTTGGAATTCGATTTCAAACGTATTCTGATGTATCACAGCACTGAACACCCAAAATGCCCCCCCCCCTTTTCTCGCCACTGCTTCTTTGGATACGTAATGTAATACACTGCTTACAGCCTTACACATATCTTTTATTCTTTGGCGTGGTTGTCGATGGGGGTCCCAGCACTTGTGTTTATCAGGAGACCCATGCTATTCTTTAGACGGCCCTGATTGGCAGCCCCGATCAGATGTTTAGATTGAAAAATGGTACAAAGATGGGGTGGCGGATTTAAGCTGAAATATTGCAACTATCTGGCGGAATTTTTGCTTTTACATTTCGGCGGTTTTGTTTTTGGCAACTGCAACACGACTCGAATGTGACAATGAGCGCTATTTAACTCGAATAGCTTTTTTTTTGTTGTATTTTATCCATTAATTCAAAAATGCCTATAAAGGCTAAACGAAGGGCTGATCGTCCAAAGAAAAGGAAATTTTATGGAAACAGATTTACCAATATTAAAAAAAATACGATTAGAAAAAAATGAGCTGTCGTTAGAAAATATTATCATTGATAATACTACTATTAGTATAAATGATGATATAGGCTCAACACGTTAACAAACAGCTGAAAAAGAGAAGTAAAAATCTAGTCATTTTTTTCTATCATTTTTTTTTACTTTTGTCTGTGCTTGCTTAAAACTAACAGCTATGTTACTTCGTGAAACAAATCTTAATACAAGTTAGTAAACAGAAAAGATTATGCGTTATCACACTTCACGTTATCAGTCGCACTATGGCTGGATTCACTATGTTTAATTAATCATTTATTCGTATTTTAACATTTATGACAAATCATGTAATTAAAGGACAGCGGAACACAATATAATATTACTAATTGTAAGTTATCAACACTGTCAGTAATGTAAGTTGACTTAAGCCAGTTATATATGGCATTTTATCTTTTATAATACTGTCTATAATCTTATGCCAGTTAAACATATTGTCATATACAATATTAATTATATAGTAATATATGGTTTACTTTTTATATCTTTATTTTTTTCATATAGCATTTTTAGGTAAAAACTTTAATTAATAAAAGGATTATTCAAAATTATGATAAATCTAAAAGTAGAGTGCATTCTGTATCTGGTTCAGTGGTTGTCTTAAATTTTCATGCCTGCTTTTAATTCTTTTATTATAAGTTGTTTTTATTTTTAAATCGAATGAGTTTTTTCTTATAAATAATGAAAAACATACACAATAATATAATATTCATTAATGAATGTATTTTATTTTATGTTATGTTCTAGGTACGGTAGATTCTTTACTATTAAGTACTATCTAGCTTGTAACTATGTCTATGTGTACTCCAGAATAGATTATCTGGCCTCAGTACAGCCCCATAGCCATGGGGGGGCACTGGGGGGGGGCGTGCCCCCCCCCCGCTAGGTGTGGAGTGCCCCCCCCCCCCCGCTTAAAAAGAAGAAAAAGAGGAAAAAATTAACTATAAAGAAAAAGTAACTAAAATGAGAAAGTACCCCCTTGCTGGGTATTGGTGCCCCCCTGCTTACGGGCCTGCCTCAGTAAAATAACATTTTTTGCTGGGATGAGGTGTGAGTGTTGCTGGTCATAACTCTTAGAGAAAAATATATTGATATTTTTATGCTATATACAAAGCTCAAATGAACACAGATTTATAAATTTGTATAAATTATTAGACTATCACCTATGTAATATAGATATATATATATAAATATATATACATTAATATTATCTATATTTAAACTTGTAGTCATTTTATTATGAATGATTATGCTAACTATATTCAGTAAACACAGTACCATTATATACTATAAATATAACTATGACCGGCAACACTCACGTCTCATCCCTGATTTTTTGGTAATAAAATGAGGTTTTGAAAAATAAAAAAAAGGACTTTTGAATGATTATGCGATCACTTAGATAGCCCCAGCTTATACACATACAGTATGGATAATGTATAGCTCCAACTTATCCACATTTATAATAATATGCTATGATAGTAGCTATGGCTTTCCTCTACATTAGACTGGATAATCAAGAGACTACTGTATATTAATTCCATTAATACTTTTTTTTTATGTAAGGAAAGATTAAGTATAGCATTATTAATATTTTGTAACTATGTCATTTTGTCAGTTTATCATTACTTATTTATTTAAATGTTAATTAATCCTCCAGAATTGTTGTACCATTTACAAATATGTCTACAAATCAGTCCTTACCATTTCTGTATGCTGTTGGAACTTATTATGAAGTAGGTTACAGTATAGGATCAACATTTGCTGAAAGAATTAAGAGGTGACTGAACAGTTTATTTTGATGTGTGCTCACACTTAAAAGATTGTTAACAATTGCCTTCTCAATTTTAGTTAGAGCTATTATGTTTCACATTGACAGTATACAATTGTACTAAATATTTATGAAAATATATTTTGGCAAGGTTTTGGGATGAATCAGAAGGTGTGAGTAAATTTGATATACCATTCCATGAGACTGCCAGAGGGATGGAGTACTTTAACAACGCTTTGAAAGTTTGTCAGGAAAATTTCCCCCAATACATACAAGAGGTTATTATTTTATTTTGTTAATAATTATATGTAAATTTAGACCTGTAGCTTGTAATAATTTTTATATATTAAACAGTTGCGTCTCTGTGGTTGGTGTCACCTGATGTGGAAAATTCAGGGTGTCACCCCCCCCCCCCTTCAAGACTTCCACTATTAGCAATGTTACCTATTTTGAATTTTACTACACTGGACCTTAGATAATTTACTTTTAAATACTATAGAGATAAAAACGTTAATATAATTGACTGTATTTCAGAAAGATCTATATTACTTTCATTAGACTGTGTTTGTAAACTATGTGTCTCCAATTTCATGAAACCACGTGACTACATGACTACATGCATCCTTTTTTTAGAACGTTTGCTAAAAACTCTATTTGATCATAGCAGCTTTGAATTGTATCCATTCACCTAAGCTCCAGACACTCTGCATGTTGGCACCCTGTGCTACTGCTCATGTTTTCATCTATGATCGGTTATAAAACCGACTATACTGAGTATTTTCTGCTATGAAATTTAGAACTGTCCATTTTGGTGTCACTCGGTGCGGCCAGCACCCTCTAGTTACGCCACTGATATTAAACATTAAAAATATAGATTTACCATTTATCCAAGAACTGAACAAAATTTCTTTTTTATTCAGGTTATAAATAAATCTTTTTGTCATCAGATTTTTTTACGTGAAATGAATTGTTAATTTATTGATTTACAGCTTAAAGGAATGGCAGATGGAGCCAAAATGCCATTTGATCATCTTTTTCTGTTGAATATCTCCAAAGAAGTTCGAAATGTTTTAGTAAAAGTGCCAAATATAAGTAAAGAAAAATCAGGGTGTTCAGATGTTTTTATTAACAGACCAACATGTAAGATATTGGGCCACAATGAAGTAAGTATAACATAATAAAATTCAGCATTCTCCATTTTAACAATACAAAAAGCTTCGGATTTTGTAAATAGTTTTAATTTATTATTAAAATATATATAATTATAAATATTAAAACTATAAAATGAAATTTTTTTTTAACCAGTCTAACTAATTAAAATGGAGCATACAACAAAAATGTAGACATTAAAGTGAATTTAATTTGAAAATGTCTGTGAATCAGTTGGTATTTTAAAAATACAAAAACAACTTTCATTCAGGATTGTGATCCAAAAATTAAAAAATGTGGTTACATGGTCAGTGTGAGAATCTTCGATGACCGGGGAATTAAAGAACTGGAAAGTTTTACTGCTTACTGTTATCCTGGGGTTTTGCCAGGTACAGCAGTCTCATTTAACAGGTAAGGTAAACATTTAAAGGTAGGATTAAAGTTGACCTTAAAACGTATTTATGTTATACATTTTTTTTGTAATATGTTTTTTTTTCAGGCATGGTATGCTGTTTACTGTAAATGGCTTATATGCAGATTTTGTAGTTGAAACAGCACCGCCAAGGTATGCATCATCTGATATTTTTTTTTCATGTTTGTTGCTTTATTTACATCTAATCAGTTAAAAAAATAAAATATATCAGTAAGAATTCAAGGTGTAGAGTCATTCTCTATGTTATTTCTTGTAATAAATTTAATAATAATGTATGTGTATTTTATCAGAAAATTAAATTGCTGTGTATTATTTATTAAAAATATGGTTTGCAAAGCATATTTGATTCTTTTAATGGGTGATTTTTTTTTTTTCATCTACAGACAGTTTTTAAATAGAAGCATCATTAAAGCTCGCAGTTTTGATGAAGCAATTGAGTTAATAAAAAACCCAGGATATGGTGTTGCATATGGCTTTGCAGTGAACATTGTAGACATAAATAATCCAACTGATATGTGGTCTGTTGAGGTCAGTTATTGTTTATGTTAATCATTTATTTCACATTTGAACTTATACAAAATAAATTAAATGGCTTTACAAAATAATGCTTTGGTTTTATAAAGTAATCAATGATCTATGTATGATTTTTATAATCATCTTATTTAGAATTGGGAAATTGAATAAATCATTTTTTTATGAAATAGTTTATTTTTAATAATTTTGATAATTACCTTCAGATGCAAAAAAAAATTTATTTATTTTTTTAAATTAATGCAATATTTTACTTCAGTAATACTCTATTGGTATGATCTGATTTAGCCCCATTGAATGAAAATATTTATTTTTACAATGACATCATTTTTTATTTAACAATGAATGAATTCATTTTTTTTAGGTTGCCCCACAAGCCAAAGTTTCATTATATCATGTACAAACAATATCAGAGGAGAAAGATTCTACCATGCCGTGTCATTACTACCACATCAACAATTACAAACATCTGAATGT
The DNA here is from genome assembly GCA_021962125.1 of Bulinus truncatus. Classification (NCBI taxonomy): domain Eukaryota; kingdom Metazoa; phylum Mollusca; class Gastropoda; family Planorbidae; genus Bulinus; species Bulinus truncatus. The sequence goes on along the minus strand of JAGDYQ010000005.1, from coordinate 12,191,728 downwards.
GCAAGAAGCACCTGATTTAAAGAGCTCTATGGCTAGAACGAAAAGAACCGAAGAAGTAATAGTTTTTTCTCTGTTTTTAATTTAAATGATATAATTAAGTGGGAATTTTTTTTTTATTTTTCCAGCTTTTTAAATATACAGTTTTTGTTCTTTTAATTTTTTAGAAAAAATAGCATGAAATTTTAGATATTTAACTGTTACAATATTTCTTTATCATTGGTCTTGAAATATAATTAAGTGGGAATTTTTTTTTATTTTCCCAGCTTTTTAAATATACAGTTTTCATTCTTTTAATTTTTTAGAAAAAATAGCATGAAATTTTAGATATTTAACTGTTACAATATTTCTTTATCATTGGTCTTGAAATTTTTTTTTTATTTCAAGCTTCCTCCACCAGAGAATTTTCGAGATGTTCTTAATATTCTTGGTGATCAAGAGAACATGGATTATCCTATATACAGAACAAAAAGGTCAACAGATAAAGCCCTCACAGTGATAACAGCTGTTGCTGATGTAATGAAGAACAGAATATACTTTTATACAGAAAATCCTAGCAAAGAAAAAATTGTTCCCTTATTTCATTTAAATATTTTAGATATTGACTAACCGAAATCTTCATTTTATGCATATAATTTTATAATTACATGTATACAAATGAAATACCTTGTTGAAAGCAATTCTTTCATGCTACTTACATGTTCATATCAATTTTGTTTAATATGTTGTTAGTTAATAAAATATAAAACAATAAGATCATTTCCTGGTTTTAATCTCTTTATTTTTGTAGTCACAAACTTTTAAAGAATGTAAAGCTGTGCAGAAGATAAAATACATTGTCAACAATGCTTCATGTGGAGATCAAAGTTTAGTTCTTTATTTTTTACTGACATTCATGCCCCATTTACATTATATAAAGATGTGCTCTGTGATTTGCCTGTAACATGCAGTTACTTTTAGCTTCATTTACTCCTAAGCTTTGTGGCTTCAATAATTCCTAATCATACAGGACATTTAAACTAATTTGAAAAATTTCTAAAAATTGGTGAAATATCTCAAAACTTTCTCAAAAGTTTGAAAATTTTTGTCCACATTCTCACAAGATTTAAAACAATATAAATAAGACAAATAAAAACTTCAAATTCAATTTTTTGCATCTGCTGATTTATAAATAGAAAATATTAATGTCAGAAAAAACTGAAGCATGAAGAAAATAAAGGGAAAACACTGAGGTTCAAAAATAAACCTCTTCATGGATTATTTCCCAACAACACTTTTGGCTGCAAACCAAACCCATCTATATTAATCTGAAAAAAAAATTTAAATGCACCAAACTTTAGAACGAAAAAAAAATCTTGTAAAAAGTGTATTCAGTTTAATAAATAGTCTAGCAATCAATATTCACCCTTGCTAGAAAAACGTTTGAATCATATCAGCATTCTTTGCACTTACAGAGATGTAGTGAAAGATAAATGGGTAGAAAATGCTCAGACTAAGGGAATCACAAAGGTTAAAAAAAAAAAAAAAAAGAAATCAGAGCAAATTAATACATAATTAAAGGTTAGTTTTGATTTGTGTGTACAGGCAAGGTTTGTTTTAATTTTATAAGTGGAAATGTTAAACCAAATGCTGTAAATCTATAGAAAGAATATTTTAAGTAGAATATTTATTCTTTTAAATAAAAAAAATATTTTACCTGAATATTAAATTATTGTAAATGTATTTATCTATCAGCCTGACATACCATAATTTCTTGCCCTTTGATTATTATTATTCTTTTTTTTTTGTTCACTTTGACAAAAGATAATTCAACTATTATCAATGTTGCAGAAAAGTCCACAAGCTGAATGGGTGAATTCAATGTCATTTAATACTAGACAATAAATCATCAGGTTATTATTGTCCGGGGAAAAATACATATATAGCCTAATTGTTTTTTGAACAATGCTTATTCCAAGTTATAAACCAGCTTTGGCGTCTTTAAATGAAAAAAATATTAACAAAAGGTTTATTCAAATAGATTCGTTGGCCTCAATGTCAGGGGAAGTAAGTGATTTACCAATCAGGTAAAGCAAGGAAACACTACCAGCAATCGTATGAGTTGTAATGCCCGCAATTTTAAGTAATTCTAGGCAGCACATATAGTGGCGCAACCAGCAAAAAATGCTGGGGGGGGGGGGGGCTCACATTATGAAAAAAGACAGTTTGACAGTCTTTTTTGTAACTTTATAACATTAATTATGTATTGATGATTTGGCCTGGGGGGCTTGCCCCCCCCCCCCGGTTGCGCACAGGTAAAAGGTACTTGGGGGGAGGGGGTCAAATACTAAAACGCTGTTAAGGCCACCCTAATCAAGTTTGAACACTTCCATCTGACCCCCCCCCCCGTTAAGTCATTTTAACACGATGCTCCTGACAAGCACTAAAATTCTCATTCCTTGTGGCAAATGTTGGCCTAAACGAATTGGAAGAAAACTGCAGAACTAGATAAAAGGATAAAATCTTGCAGGAGATTCAAATTCAAGGTTCCAGAGGTTCTGAGCCAAATAAATTAACATTACTGTCCTATCCCTTGTAAGTGCTTGCAGGGTCAGGCATGCATGATGCAATCACAGTGATGCAATCACCTCAGTGATGCAATCACCCCAATGATGAAATCACCCCAATGATGAAATCAATGATGCAATCACCCCAATGATGAAATCAGTGATGCAATCACCAGTGATGCAATCACCTCAGTGATGCAATCACCCCAATGATGAAATCAGTGATGCAATCATACCAATGATGCAATATGCGGGGGTGATATATCCTATAAATAGGGAAGTTACTCGACTCAATTAAAAATGCAACCTTTCAATGGTAAAACTGAAGATATTGACACATGTTTACAATTCTTTGAACAACAATGTCAGCTACAAAAAATTCCAATCAGTGAATGGAAGTCGGAACTTTTCAAGCTTGTAAAAGATGATGCAAGAAAAGCAATCATGACAATACATAACTATGCTGAGTTGACTTATGAAGATATAAAGATGAAACTTCTGAAATATTTTAATAAAACAGAAGAACATTATCGTCACCGATTTCATGAACTAAAAATGTCAAATAAAGAACAACCTCAACAGTTCATTGATTTAGTTATGAGTGATTTAAAATCATGGCTTATGATGGCAGAAGTTGACATAAATAAACCAACTGAGATTTTAGAAATGATGGTAGTCGACAAAGTTCTTAACATGTGCACTAGAGAAGTGTTTTCCTTCATTAAACAAAGTAATGTAAAAGTTCTAAGTGACTATAAAGATTGCTATCCCAATGATGAAATAAGTATATCAGACACTTGTGCATCTATCGATAAATTCAAACCACGGAATGAAACATACAAATTAAAGAATGATATATACAAACCAAGATACATGAGTCAATCTAAAGATAATAATGTTTATTTTGAAAGAAGAATTTGTCATTATTGTAAGAGAAAAGGTCACATTTTGAAGTTCTGCTACTTGAGAAAGAAAGAACTAGAACAACATAGACCAGAAAAACTTCACTTACGTCAAAACAGAAACAGACCAGAACTTAATTCTACGCAAAAGTATGCTGATAGAAAATATCCAAAACAGAAAGTTCAAGATAATGGTGAAACAGAACAATACTGTGCAAATATTATAAATACAAAAGGTCAAATAATATTTCATCCTGCTATCGTCAATGGTCAACAAATAAAATGTCTTAGAGATTCAGGTTGTACTACTGTAGTTGTTAAAAGAAGTCTGGTTAACAAAGATCAGTACATGTCAAAGAAAACACACATCAAGCTAGGAGATGGTACTATAAAGTCGTGTGACGTAGCAACCATTAAAATAGATTCACCATGGTTGGCTGGTATATGTGAAGCTATTATACTAGATAATCCTGTATGTGATTTGATTATTGGTAATGTGCCAGGAGTATCGAAAGATAACACAGAAACTCTTGTAACTAACTGGATACAAATAAAAAGAAATGAAGATATAGAAATTTGTTGTGTCTGCATCGATAAAAAGAGAACTTTCATTAATGACAACTGTATACATGATAAACAGCAAAGATTGTTATTAGAACAAAAATGGAATGGAACAGAAGAAATATGTTGCTTCATACAACGCATGGAAGACAATATAGACAGATTAACCACGGAAGAAGAGAAGATTATGCTTCTTAAAAATAAAATAACAGTACACAAGAAAGCAAATGCAATAGCTACTAAGTACTCAGACTGTTATAATAATATGAAGGCAAATCTTATTCACAAGCTTTGCAATAAAATGGAACATTTAGAAGATCACAAAGAACAATTTTTAGCTGTGATGACTAGACAACAAACAAAACAGAAAGATATGATGCAGGAAAGTAATACAAATGCAGAACAAATTATCAAAGATACAAATAAATTGGTGCTGATGAACATAGACAAGAAACATTTTGTTAAAGAACAAAAAAATGATGTACAGTTGAGGCAAATTGTTGAGAATTTAAAGAAAAGCAAGAAATATGATACGCAATATGAATTGATGGCTGGTGTACTAGTAAGAAAAGTACAATCAAAAAATGAAAACATCACACAATTGGTTATTCCAAAAACAATGAGGCTACTATTGCTGCAAAGTGCTCACTCAAACCCACTGGCAGGACACATGGGAAAAACAAGACATTGCAAAGGATTGCAAAACATTGCTTTTGGCCAGGATACAAAAAAGATATACATAGTTATATTGATGCTTGTCAAGAATGCAAAACACATAATCACATTGGTCCTAAACATCTGGCTCCAATTCAACCCATGGACATTTCTCAGAAACCTTTTCAAAGAATTGCAGTCGATATCATCGGACCTATGCCTATAATGTCTTCAAGAAAACATCGCTATGTATTAACCATAATCTGCATGGCTACACGGTGGTTAGAAGCGATTCCACTCACACAGATTACTGCTGAGAGTGTGTGTAGTGCCATGATGTCTGTGTTCACTAGATTTGGCTTTCCTGAAGTTATACATTCAGACAACGGAACTCAGTTTCGGTCACAAATAACTGCAGCATTTACAAATCTTTTAGATATTACTCAAACATTTTCAGCAAGATACCATCCACAATCCAATGGTTTTGTAGAACGTGCAAATCAAACGCTGAAAGTTATGCTAAAGAAAGTTGTACAGGATAAAAAAGCAGATTGGGATTTGTTTCTCCCAATGGTGTTGTTTGCATATAGAGAAATACCTCATGCAGCAACAGGATACAGCCCTTTTGAACTTGTATTTGTTGCTAACGCTAGAGGACCTATTAGTTTATTTGTTGAAAACATTATGCCAAACAGACAAAAGTTGACACCTTATGACTTAGTTACACAAACAAGAGAAAAAATTGTTTATGCAAATCAAATTGCCACAGAAATTTGAAGGACAGACATGAACAAGATAGATTGCCAATCAACATTCACAGACATTTGAGATGCTTGCAAACAGGTGATGAGGTGCTAGTATTGCTACCTACAAAAGAAGGTTTTAAGCAGGAGTGGCAAGGTCCCTATGAGATAATAGACAAGATTAATGACGTTGATTTTATAGTGAACATCAAAGGTAATCACAGAACATTCCATATACATCGCCTTAGAAAACTGGACAGCTTACCTGAGCATTTGGCAGAACAGGTACTTCAGATACATTCAAAACATGAGGAAGAAAAGTTATGTGCTTTAACTATTAGTCAAGAAGACGAAGAATTAAAAGATATACCAGTGTTAGATATGAGACAACAATCAAAGAAAATAAGTATCATTTTACCTCATAATGTACCAGAAGTTGTCAGAACTCGAGTAAACAATTTATTAATGAAATATAAAGATATTATAGACAAGGAACCTGGAAGTACAAAGTGTATAGAGCATACTATAAAGTTAACAGATACCAAACCAATCAAAGTGAAACCATACAATATACCCCTGAAATATCAAGATCAAGTAGAACAAGAGTTGCAAGCCATGTTAAATAAAGGACTGATTGAGCGATCATACTCTAGCTATGCTTCACCTATCGTTATTGTGAAGAAGAAAAACGGAGAACCGAGAATTTGTTGTGATTATCGTAAGATCAATCAACTGACTCTAATCGATAGAGAACCACTACCCATAGCGGAAGATTTAATCAATGAAATTGCAAAAGGAAAGATATTTACTCACCTCGACATGACGAGAGGGTTTTGGCAGATTCCACTAGAACAGAATTCGAAGCAGTATACTGCATTTCAAACAAAAGATGGCCTCTATCAATGGACAAGAATGTCCTTTGGCCTTGTTAATAGCACGGCTACATTTAGTAAAATGATGAGGCAGATATTCAGAGGTGTGAAGAATATTGTTCACTACGTGGACGATATATGTATTTTCACTGAAAACTGGGAAGATCATTTAACTGTACTAGAGACGGTATTTGGCGGGTTGCGAGAGAATGGATTAACTGTAGCACCAGAGAAATGCAAAATAGGTCAACAAGAAATAAATTTTTTGGGTTTTAAGATAGGACGAGGTGGTTGCAGCATGCAAGAAGAGATAAAAGAAAAGGTCTTAAACATCAAAGTACCTACCACAAAGAAAGATGTGAGAGCCATCTTAGGACTCTGTAATTTTTACCGAGGATTTTTTCACAACTTTTCTCAGCTACTGGAACCCTTGATAGTGTTAACAAAGAAAAGTCAACCTAACAAAATTATTTGGTCAGAACAATGTCAGAAGGCACTTAATGATATTATAGACAAATTCAAAGGTGACCAGATACTAGTACCTTTTGATTTAAACAGACCAATAATACTTGCCACAGATGCTGCAAGGAAAGGATTGGGTGCTTGTATAATAATTGAAATTGATGGACAAAACAGACCTGTGAAATTTATCAGTAGAAAACTGACTTGTGCAGAGAAAAACTATTATGTTATTGAATTAGAAGCGTTGGCCATAGTCTGGTCAGTACAAAAACTACAGAAATATTTACTAGGTAATGAATTTACCATACTTGTGGATCATAAACCATTAACGTCTCAAAAAGTAATAAATAATGCAAGAATCATGCGATGGCATTTGTTACTAACTGACTACAAATTCCAGATTAAATACATAAAGGGTACAAACAATCATATACCAGATCTATTGTCGAGAATGATAATTGGGACATTTACAGACAATTAATGAATGTTGATTTCTACTTAAATGGAGAGGTTTATACTGTCGTCATCGACATTGAGATATCAACGATTTTGTCACACACAAATGTACGTTGATTAAGTTATTGTTGTTTGAGCTGATGTCACAAGATTGTTTTATCAACGCAAGTTATCGTTGAGCACACTTTGCTCAATTTTTCGTCGCAGTTAATGGAGCAATTCATCGTTACTATGAGCAGTCGTTGCTCATATTGTCATCCTGACAATTTTAAACGTGAACACTCTGAAAACAATTTTGCCATGGACATTTATTTTGTGTAGAGACTATTTTGTGTAGAGACTATTTTGTGTAGAGACTATTTTGTGACGAGACAATTATTGATTTTTTTTTGTGCTTAAACTTTGACCTGACGTCATTGAAGCAAGACAGAGTGTAGTAAGAAACATGTTACACATATCTATCGTAGTCCTGATGTTGATGAGATGATGGACTACACATCTACTCAAGGAGAACCATATATATATTTTTTTTTCTAAAGTTTGTTACACATTCGTTTATTATTGACATCTGTCTAGAGATGTAATTGTATTTATATATTTTTTTAAGATTAACAAGTATTACATTTTGTTTTATTGAAAAGATTGAGAAATAATAGAATAATTAATAATGTAATGCTATAAACAATGGCAAGAAAGTAATGTTAGATGATTTTATTTAAAATTGTTGATATTGCCAAAATTTCATTAAGTAATGAAATTTTTTTGGGGATAATGGGGGTGTCCTATCCCTTGTAAGTGTTTGCAGGGTCAGGCATGCATGATGCAATCACCAGTGATGCAATCACCTCAGTGATGCAATCACCCCAATGATGAAATCAGTGATGCAATCACCCCAATGATGAAATCAGTGATACAATCAACCTAGTGATGCAATCAGTGATGCAATCACCCCAGCGATGCAATCATACCAATGATGCAGTATGCGGGGGTGATATATCCTATAAATAGGGAAGTTACCACGGTTGTTAGAGGGACGGAGACACACACACAAGAGAGAGAGAGACTAGAGACCCATGAAGGGGATACTAGATATAACACGTGGACTAATTGGACAGTGCAGTCGAGAGTTATAATAGTTATAGACTCGTGTACTGGTTTATAGTGATAGCAGTTACTTGTGATTTATTGCCACATCTCTCATCTAATATGGATCTTAGTATTTATCGTGTGTGTTAAATTATAGAATTATACATGTGATTTATCGATGCATCTTCTCAAGTGTTTATATTGTATTATCATATTTATTCTCATCTGTAAATATCACGCATTAAAAAGTTCAGTTAATTCTTTTACAATACAAGGAGTTGTGTCGTCTGATTTAATTAGAGCACTAGTGGGATACGACAATTACATTTATAACTTTAATCATCTGAATGGTACCGTAGTTATGTCTCAGCTCACTCAGAATGAAATTTCTTGGAAGGTACCATAGCTTGGAATGAGAACTATAGTATCATATATTTTTTCCTGCTCTCAATAAATCTCGTGGAAAAGGGCCGTCTTAGCCCTTGGGTTCGACCGGACCCTCGCCAGGAACTATTATGGGATCCCCATACTTAATGACCATTTGTATTTTATTTATTTTTGGTGTTTTTCGTAGAAATTCCATTGTAATGGTTATCCCGTTTTCTCAGGGGCATGTCACATCATGTCACGTGTATTACTTGTCTAGGGGGTTTAGAATTAACACACAACTTCTTGTGTGACAACTACGAAAATAACTCAGCAAGTATAGTACAGAAAGTCCTTTAATCGAAATACCTCCTCACTTCACGAGGGCTACACAACTAACTGCCCATTTAAACATCTCTCACTAACTTCCCATTTAAACATCTCTCACTAATTGCCCATTTACACATCTCTCACTAATTGTCCATTTAAACATCTCTCACTAATTGCCCATGTACACATCTCTCACTAATTGCCCATTTACACATCTCTCACTAATTGTCCATTTAAACATCTCTCACTAACTTCCCATGTGCACATCTCTCACTAACTGCCCATTTAAACATCTCTCACTAACTTCCCATTTAAACATCTCTCACTAACTGCCCATTTAAACATCTCTCACTAACTGCCCATTTAAACATCTCTCACTAATTGCCCATTTACACATCTCTCACTAACTGCCAGTTTACACATCTCGCTCTCTTCCAGGCCAACTACATAGTTATAGTCACGCGCTCCATGATCCGGTCTCCCACCTAATTGTAGCTGACCATTCATACCATCAAATCAATCACATACACCCATGCTCGTAAGCACTCTCTCTCTCTCTCTCTCTCTCTCTCTCACACACACACACACACACACACTAGAGAGCTGCACGGGAGTCAAAATCACACCCAGTCCCACCCACTCCCGCATTTTCAAAACCAGTCCCACCCGCTCCCAAAAGAAATTCCCCCCCAGTCCCACCCGCTCCCGCGAAAATTTTTCCCAGCCCCACCCGCTCCCGCGAAAAATTTTCCCAACCCCACCCGCTCACGCGAAAATTTTTCCCCGCCTGCTCCCATAAAAAAAAATATTCTATAACTCATAAATAATGGTTTAAAAATTTGTTTATAGAAATCCTCTCGAAAAACATACATGAAAAACATTTAAGATAATAAGTAAAATAAACAGTTCTACAATTTAAGTCCATGTAAAAATAAGATGCCATTAACACTCTCTTCAGTAATTTCCTAACTATCTAATCTTTCTAGGAGCGTCACGTGGTCGTCATTGTTAACCCTACTAGCCTGTCCGACGTCGCCTCTCGGTCTTCACACCTTTGCTGTCTACTATTTTATTGTTTCCCCACCTTGTCCTAAGTCGTCTGTCACATTGTCACCCTTATTGGTATTACTCCTAACTCTTAGGTATCTGTTATATTAAAACGTCGAAGGGGATAGTCTATGTCTCTAAATCTACTCTAGCTCGTCACAATAAGTATCATTATTATATTGAAAATAATTAATATTGGGGGTGGGGGTATGTGTTTTTTCGTGTCAACTTTACAAAAATGACGATGTTCAACTTTCGCTAGTATGAGAATTAACCTGTCTAACCTAGTCGCAAACGGTATCGCCTGAATCGTCAAAATGTGTAGGTTATATTATTGCTAATGACGTTTTGACCTAAATACCAAGAATGTCAAGGAAAGGCCCTGAACTAGGTGTGTATCATACATTACACATCATCCCAAGATCATCCGTGCGATTTGATTGATTCATCAGAAGTCTGCGAGAGTCCCACTCAAACAAAATCCAAACCCACGGGACTCCCGCAAAAACAAAACCAATCCCATGGAACTCCCGATAGATTTATTCCCAATCCCGCGGGAGTCCCGCGGATTCCGCGGGACTCCCGCGAATCCCAATCCCGTGCAGCTCTCTAACACACACATCTCCACAATCACTATGTGACAGGGCCGTTAAGACTACAATATTTCGAAAAAAAAATCACAATTCTTAAATTTGCCGTATATGCCAAACGTCCGGGCAAGACAGGACAAAATCTACAACAAAATTTCTACAAAATGGGATCCAGTCACTTAAAGAAAAAACAATGCTCATTCTGACAGATAAAAAAAAATTGTTAGAAAATTGCTTTATAGTACAGCAGAGGACGCTGTCAAAGTGTAGCTCGCGACCGACTAGGTTACAGAGATGATATGAAGTGGATACTCAAAATTGTAATGATTGGTTAATCGAGAATATATATATATATATATATATATATATATATATATATATATATATATATAATGTGTGTGTATGTGTGTGTGTGTGTGTGTGTGTAATACTATTAATTTATTAATTTTATCCTTTAAATTCATCTCTTTTCTCTTTATCTGTGGACTGTGGGTCACGAATTCACGATAGCCGAACAAGTGCCTGATACCTACTAAAGTACCCTCTAGCTTAGGCGTGAGCAAACATTTTGAAACGCTGGCCACAATGAGTTCCTATATTTGACAGAAGGGTCGGATCAAAAGCAGAAAGAGGACCATCTTTATATGAATATATAGGCCTACAAGTCAAGTTCCCAGAAGGGTAGATGAAGTGTAGAATTCATCTATTTCAGTAACTTCGGCATGTAAAGGGATTGTGTGGTTAGCACAACGCCCAGCCGCCTTTACTCCCCCAATTCAAAGTCGAGTACTCATTTAAAGCTCGGTGAACTTGGGGACTTTCACCAAGACCTGAAGAAATACCAAGGTTCTCTCTGAGAACATGTATAATATAAACGCCTAGAAACATATCTAATGTAAATGTCTAGATCTGAACTAGCGGAGAGAAGCAGAGTGCGGGTCGGGTCAAACAGCCTGACGGGTTGTACTTGGCCCGCGGGACCTGATTTACCCATGGCTGGTCAAACTTTAAATTATTGCTGCAACATTACTTTGTAAACTAATGTTTATCTTGCCTTAATTGATTATAATAGGAAAAATTACTGTAAAATAAATCACTATAAAGAAACTTACATATTGATCGTAAACACTTTATTGATGTTTCAACATTTATTTTAGACAAGTTAACATTCTGATATTTTCAAAGCCACGAGTAGCACTGTTAAAGTGTAAAACAATACAGACAAAAAAAAATTCACTATATCATTCTACATTTTTACATGTGTAAATCTAGAGGCAAGTTAATCATCTCAGACGACAGGGCCACGGTGAACGTTTGGACCAACAGAGTCCTAATGATCGCCGAGGCCATTATCTTCAACATGAAGTGCCTGTCACTCAGAAGTTCATCAACCGTGTCGCCGATCAGAATGGTTGCTGTGAATGTAACGGCTGACGTCATCAGATATGTAAAGCTGAAACAAAACAAAACAAACGTACAATAATGTGTAAAACAGTAACTTAAGTAACTTGAAGCAGAAAAATCTAGGGGCCCTGACAATCATCACACTGTTGGGTCCCTATGTCTCCAATATGCACTAAAAAGGGCACATCTTAGCTGCAAAAAAACATAAATACGAAATATTAAACTTTCAAAGCGACGGAGTCCCCAAGGCTCTGGCTCCTTGGCAAAAAATTAGGTTTCATACTTACTAGTCCTTGGTCAATCGCAAAACCATTTCAGGTGGACAATAAAGGCGTCAGTCTGTTAAAATTTTGGGCGATTACGTTGTCATGGTGTTCCGGTAATTAATTAAAATGATCTAAAAATAATGTTGAGAGACTCGAATAGCAAGAAGTCCCTTTCAAAGAAAATGTCCAAGATGAGTGTTTAAACATTGTGTGTATCTTCAGGTGGTTGAGTGTTTAAACATAGTGTGGATATTCATGTGGTTGGTTCAGTGAGGACAAGTTTAAGGAAGATGGTGATTTCGTTTTGTAATTTATTTTAAATGTTAAATAATTATAGCTGGAACACATTTTTTTACAGTTCCCCGTAACATTTGTCCGTGTTAGCATTATGACATGGACACCTAGGTCAGAGCTATCATACCAATTATGGGCCCTTGACTATACCAGTGTTCTGGGAATCTGAGACAAAAGTTGGCATGCTATCTTATGTATTTAATTTCGATGCAATGAATACAAATAATAAATGAGTTACCATTACAGTATGTTATTTTATTATAATTATGTACCCAAAACAAATTCTGTTAATCCAGAATCTCTTCTGTGTTAATTTGATTTCGCTAGTGTCCATTACGTCTCATTATTGTAGTATTTTATTCTATTTAAACTGCGCTCACAGTGATGTTTCTTGTCAGCCTTAACAAGATGATGTTTATTTACATATCACAGCAACTTGAATCTACATTTTAATAAATTCAGATTTTTTTTTGCACCATATAGAAAAGGTGCATTCATACGCTTCGGTGCGCTACAGAACATCTGTGCTTTTTTATTGGCTGTCTGCATTGTCATCTCTGGACTCTGACCCACGTATTATGTCCTATGTGTTTGAACTTAAACGCATACCGTGTCTAATGCTCTGTCCAATTGTTATGGTTGTCCATATAATTTTTTGTATCTATGTGTTTTCATCCTCTTTTTTTTTTAAAGGAAATCGGACAAGAGATTGACGACATCTTCAAACAATGCATGATATTTAAATGAAAAAAATGAAACCCGAAAATTATACATAATCAAATATTGATAATTTAAAGGGCTTAAGTTTTAATAGAGATACAAAATATAGATTATTTCTTGTTTGGAAACTAGCCACTTAATGAAAGGGAATGGAATAATAAATGAGGGGAAGGGGGGGGGGGGCGAAATTTTACTTGACAAAGAAAAAAGTGTTTGAAAAAGCAACACATACCGGTAATTGAGTGACTATGTTAATTTTAGTCAAACTAGTTGATACTTAACCCCCCCCCCCCAATCTCTAATCCACACGCACGCTCTGTGACATTAAACAAAGGTTGAAATTACATATTTTGTAATTAGAAGTGGGCTAGTGGTGTAACTAAAAGGCCTTCTAAAAAAATATATGTGTGGGGGGGGGCGCTTTAAAAATAGAATGCATGACGTTTTTATTTCATTTTATGTTTCACCGAGGCTATGACATAGTGTATATGTGTAGAAGTAGTGTGAAGTGTAGGTCTACTTCACTGCTGCAGGAAAATCTCACTTGGTATAATATAGGTATAGGCCAGTGGTCGGCAAACTTATCAGCCAAAGAGCCAAATATGAACATTACAACAATTAAAAAAAAATTGGGAGCCAAATCTGCTTGTTTAGTAAACTTTTATTACACTAAATTTTATTACACTAAATAAGTATTAGGCTACACTAAATAAAACTAAATGCCAGAGCCGCACTTAATGAGCCAAAGAGCCACATGCGCCTCTGGAACCGCACTTTGCCGACCACTGGTATAGGCCAACTTATGCACTGTCTATGAGGTTATTCTATATCAGAAAAACATATTTTTACAATACGTAGTACAACTTCATCCCTCTATTCGGGGTTGGAACAACTATTCTAGCTGCCACTCGATCGACAGTAATGGAGAGACTTATTCTTACTTAGCCTTTTCGCCGACGCCGTTCCCCCGTCCCCTCGCTCAACAAGGCATCCGACATAAAGGGTAACGTTTTAAACGGTACACTCTGTGGTTTGAATTGTTACGAACTGAATATTTGCACCTTAATATTACAAATTAAAAATACTGACGGTGCTAAATAGTTTCTCGGGAATAATTGAAAGCCACGCTGTTCTTGGCCAGAGGTGGAGGGAGATTAGCAGGATGAAGGGTTTACAATAAACGTATCATTGTGTTAGAATAGTGGATACAATGGATATCAGTGTGGTGACATCACAGAAAGGTTACTGGATCAATACCTCTTGTTTTAGGTAGGTACATTTTTCAACACAATGCTACAAAATAAAAAGTGCTACGTAAAGAATCGCGATGATGCTTATAGTACGCTGTAGCACAAAGCTGTTGATAACATTTTTTAACAAAGAAGAATAATTTTAATTGGTGTTTTTTTTTTTTTATTTTTCTATTCTGTATTATTTCATTTATGTATAAAAAGGTAGAATTGTTCCCCCTTTATTTTTATTTTACTTTGCATGTTTTAGTACAATGGTGGTGTATCTGACTTCATTCATGGTGTTGCAAATAAAATGATTAGGTGTAATTTTTCTTATCTCGTTATTTAGCTGCTTACCCCCCCCCCCCCATTTCCCCGAAGCTTTAAAGTCTTACGTATTCCCCTTAAAGCCTTTGATTTCACAGACAGTAGTGTTGATGGGACAATTCTTCGGAATCGGAAATCAAAAGAATCGGTACTTTTTGTTAGAAATGGACTCGAGTAGAAAGGTTGTTCAATCTAATTTTCGATTCCATTTCGATTCTTGACGTCATTTGTACACATTTGTGTTTACTTTTTTTTGTAAATTAGTGTGTCAGCGAATCTGTGTGTATCTTAAGTCAACAGTCTGTGATGTCAATAGATGTGTGTATGTCAGTGTATATTTCCTGTCAATAGCTTAATAGGTTTGTGTTTTAAAAAAAAATGATTTTGTCTCTTAATAAAATGTTTCAATGAGTGGGGTATTTAGTGTGGAGACAATGCCACCATCATTGATCTCTGTATTAGAGCTCAGTGGCTACCACATGTCCATTTACTCACAACAGTTCTAAATGGTCTATGTCGTGATGACATTTTTTTAGCCCATGATATAGAACTATGCGCCATGATTCTCCTTGTTTAATCATATAGGAGCATACGGTCTCAGGGGACACGAATTTGCACAGTCTTCTTAAAAGACCCTCCCCCCCCCTTTTCCCCCAATACCTCTTCTGCCCCACTTTCAACTGTCCCTCTACATGTCTGATTTGATCTCTCTGTACTTCTCTTGCAGTATTTGTATGTGTCCAGTGATATTACCAGCCAGTTTGCTAAAAAACTAAAAAAAAGTTCTTTTAGCCCTACTGTGGGCCATCGGGGCAGATGAAGTGTAGAATTCATCTGTTTCTATAACCTCGGCATATGAAGGAATTGTGTGGTTGGCACAACGCCCAGCCTCCTTTATTTCCCCAACTTAAGTCAGGTACCCATTTTAAAGCTGGGTGGAGTTGTGGGACGACTTTGCACCAAATAACACCTGGACAAATTCCATGGTTCTCTCTCACCGAGGATCGAACCCAAGACTCTCAGGTCGACAGTCGAATATCTACACCACTCGGCCATCCGTCCCACGCAGTTTGCGTAGCGTGTGATTTATCTATCATTATTTCATGACTACCTGAAACTGTATGGTTTCTCTGTACGGTCCTTAACGCAGTAGTCCCTAACCTTTTTTCTCGTCGCGGACCGTTCAATTTTTCATAATTTCACTGCGGTGTTATTTATAATTTAGATTGTTTGGATTTACAACGCCTCTGCCGCCGAGGTCCCAGTTAACCTCAAGTCATTACCTGTGCCGGTCCGTTTCTGTAACGTGTTGTCTCGAAAGCGGAAACAATATAATGTATAATACAGTTGGTGCTTTCATTGGATCCTGAATGCCATCTGGCCTGAATATATTGTCAATATTAAATAAACCTATTGCCGGAACAAAGGCAGTGGCTAATTTGGGCAGTTACCCGAGCGCGAGCGCGCCACTTGTTTTTGCATGGCGCCGGTCAAGTTTTCTTTGTAAAATTCCTCCTAAACTAATTAACAATTATTTGTTTAATTTTGCTGCAATAAAGAAGACTTTTTAAAAAATATAAAACTATTTTTCTAAAAAAGCAGATACATGAAAAGAATTCCAAATATATTTAATTCAATCAAAGTATCTATCATAATATCATTCAGTAAGTTTTATATCTCAATCACTTTTCAGCATCTAGATTGTAGAAAAGTGGGTGTGGGGTTTGGGATTTTTATAACCTGATCATAAAAGGAGGAGTTAGGGGATTAAGTTTGTATTATAAGTATGCCTGTATTTAACAACAGATTTATAGACTATCACATTGTATAAAGACACATTAGACATCCATGTTTGAGGGCGGAGTGGTCGGGAAAAGTAGAAGCAATGGATACACTGCACTATGGGTGTGGACACATTGTACCTTGGGGTGTAGACACACTGTACTATGGGTGTGGACATACTGTACCATAGGTGCGCCATACAGTTTGGTCAGTGATATGTTCCACATTAGGCCGATATTTTCTTTTCATAGTCCAGGTTTAAATGATGAAGGTAGAGGGAGATATTGCTTTAGCTTAAAGATATTGTCCATCACCCTGGTATATGATATAGGAAGTGTTTCACCATCTCTATGCAGTGGCGTACCTAGGGGGGGGTCGGTCCGCACTTTTTATTACTTTTTAGGGGGGGGGGGCGGCAAAAATGTATAGATTAAATTGAAATACCTAAATGAGAGGGCGGCAAAATCGTCTTCCGCCCTGGGCGGCCGATACCCACGCTACGCCGCTGTCTCTATGCTGACATAATAGATGGAGCTACACCAATTAATGAAGGGGGCTAAATCTGTATTATATTTTCCCCAGTAATTTGCAACAGATTTGTCCAACACATTGGATAATTACATCTCGGTCATTTGTGTTGGTTGGGTGGGGTTAAATATTACGTAGTACCTATGTACAAAATATTTTACATATTCTAAAAACAGAATTAATCTTTGCTTCATTGGGTGAGCTTGTTTGTTAAAACTTGCCTATCACTATCACCAATACTAAAACGGTTTTAGGAAAAATATGGCAATTTACAATCCTATCACTGAAATGTTTTTAGAAAAAAAATTAGCAATTTGTTTCCATATCGCCGTAATAGTAAAATAGGATATTTATAACAATTTTTGCTGATATGGCTTCAGAAAAATATGTCACCTTATAACATTTTTGACTTTAAGCGTATTGCCAATGCGGTAATAGCACTGACCCCGTTTTTTTAAATCCATTTTCAGCTTTTTCCTTATTTTAATCTTCAGTATGACATCCTCCATACTTGTGGCCGCTGCTTTAATAGTGGAGAAAATGATGGTAGGCACCAGCTATAAAATTGTAATGGCTGTCCAGATAGTGACATGGATCTTAATACTAAAGACATTACAAATGTTGATTCTATCTGGAGTTGCTGACATGATACTTCCACCATAACATAACAGTTTAACATATATTTGTGAATGATAACTACATGACAATAATTCTGCTTCATATTTATATATAGATTAAAAATAAAATAAAGCAGTACTCAAACATTTAAATGATTTGTTACCAATGAGAAACTAAAAAAAAAAACTGAAATGATTTTACATTTAATAGAGACAAAAATTAAATAAAAATATAATTGTCTTGAGCTGTCTGATTATTTTTTTAATCAATGTGATTTCTCAAACAGGAGCAATCAAAAATATTAAGAGCCTTTATTTACATAATTAATGATACGGTCATACCCGCAGCAAACAATTTAAAATAAGGCCTGTTTACTGCTGTCATTTATGCTTTTCATGAAAATGAAACATTTTTTGAGTGATTATAATGATATGGAAAGTCTTGTTTAAAGTCATCTATCAACAAGCCTCAACATCATATTACATGTATCTTGGCACCAGCATTTATTTTTTCAGAAAATTTTGCTTATTCGTGTTCACAATTTTTTTTTTATAAAAAATTTAATTTTTTTTCTTTAGTGTCAAAAAACTGGAATCGCAATCATAATGTGTCCTACAATGAGATTTCAACCAATACCATGATTTATCTGTGCGTTTATGTCTCAAATGCTATTTAATAATATTGAAAATGATTTATTAAATCTAAATGGGTATGAATGTACTTGATTGAATGTAAAATAAAAACATAAGGTAAATTTTAACAAGAGGCACTAAATAAAAAAATCTGTTTTATTTTCTCAATCTGAAAAAAAAAAAATTACTTAAAAACCAAAACAGTTTGCCCATTATTTCCAGCTTTTTTCTCAACTTGAAGTTTTCTTCTTTTCAGAAGTGGCTCATTACTGCCCAAAGCATTAACTGTTATACTCTTCCTCAAGTCATTTACTGTATGAATAAAATAACACTGACATTAGTTACACACAAGCCTTTATCTAATGTATCAGTAAATACTTTCAAGAAATGTTTAACACTATAACATTAATATTGAATAATAAACTGGAATTATAGCATTCATCTTTAATATAAATAATAGTGATGGTAAAGAGTTTGCGCAGGAAGTCTAAATGCTAGGGATATTCTAAATATTCATGCATGTAGTTTCTTATCATTGTGGGATATATATCTTATTGATCTTATACTGTATGTCTTCAATGTCATCAACCTACTAGTCACCAATAGTTCTGCTCTTTATTTTTATTAATTGTCAAACAATTATAATTCAAATACATGTATCACTCTTTTTTCTTAAGGTATAGAATTAAGATATTTGTATTCATTTAGAATTGTTTATTTATAGCATTGGGTTAGCTTCAGTCCGTAAGGCTCACATTCAGAGAAGGGTGGTATGGTTGAAGACATTAGCATTTTAAAGTTTAATTCCAATTGAACATTTTATATTTAGCAAAAAAATAATAAACAGTTATAAATATCTGTATTCTAATTTAATTCAGTTGTAATAAAATACAAAGCTACACACTATAATAAAAACAAATTGCTATGCTCAAAATGAAGAGATAATTACTTGAAAATTTAATTAATTATACAGTAAATACAATTTCTAGTACCACATATGTAAAAAAAAATGTTAAGAAATTGCATACCTTTGTTTTGACCTGATATTGTCAGTAGTTGATTATTCCACCTTTTTAGCTTGGCACTGTTGGTCTATAAAAATTAAAATTGAATATTAAAGTTAGAACTGAGTTTTCTGCGATTAGTGAAAAAATAAAAAAATGTAACTAATGTAAATTAAAACTTACAGTGTGTTGAGTTGACTGTGGTAAGTTCTGTTCATCCACAAGATCTAAAGGTGGTGAGTCAGAAGTTTCAGCTTCTGTGGATGTGTTCATCTGTGGTGGATATACATCGTCTACTGTGGATATTGATAAAGAGAAATCTAACTAAATAATTCTTTGGCATAAAAAATATTTACATATTATAATAACGACTGATTTATGATTATTTTTTAAATAAGCTATAATCTCTCTATACATAAACACCAATGTATGTATTTCAAGGCTACACACACAATATTTTTATTTCTTGAATAAATCATAGCATTTAAAAGAGACCACTTCCCTGTATGAAATTAGGTGTATATTTTCATGATTAGTCACAATTATTTATCAAAAGACATTTCATAGTATACTAAGATTTTTTTTAAGAAGAAAAATGTTTCTTTTACCCAGTTTTATAGTTAAAGTATAAAATAGATGATAATTAGGTTAATTACACAAACAGTGCTAAGTGTGTTACAGAGCATAAATGGTATCTGTGTATGGCCTTTATAAATCGACTGCAGTTACAATTATAAGTAAATAAAGGAAAATAAAACATTTACACTCCACTTGACAGTAAGTATTCAGTTTTTAATATGGTATTTATTTATATTGGAGACTAGCATAACACCCAGCTGCCTTTGCTTCCAGAACTGAAGTCAATTACCCATTTAAAAATGGATGACTTGGGGGCAATGTTCAGCTCATTTTCACCATGAACTGGAAATATTTCCTTGGTTTCCACCAAGGTTTAGAATTGAGACTATCAGGTAACCAGTCGAGCACTCTACAATGCTTGACCATGTGTCTGTCTTTCAGAATTTAATGTTTTTTTAATTAAAAATTGTTATTAAGAAGGAAGTTCTTCTAAGACTGCTATTTTATTTTAATGTTTATGTGCTACACTATTAGACTCTCCCTAAATCCTCACCAACAACTCATTATTTTAAATCAGATACATCTATATAAAATGTGCAGATTTGTGAATTTCTAGATATATTTAAGGCTTTTAAATACGTTTTAAGCAAATTGATAACTTTTCAAGGGTATTTTCGTTGTAAGAGAAAAGTCCATGGGTAAAATAAAGTTTATAACACACAAAAAAATTGCCATATTTATTTGCAAAAACATTTCTTAATGTTAAACATTGGACAGTGGATTTCAGGCTGTAATACAATACAACAGAATATGTTTCGAGTGTCACATGGAATTCCGAGTTCTTGGACAATGCCTGGTAAACTGTTTGCAGCTTAATAAATTAGGCTGATAGTCAAAAAAAAATTTTTTTTTTCTTAATATATATAATGGCAAATGTGTGTAACTTAATTAAATTAGTAATGGTGCTAAATCCTAGATGTGGTGACAGTAGTAATACTTCAAAAGTAATCTGTTATTTTTATATTTAAGTGTATCGGTAAGGGAATTATCTGCACACAAATATAAAGAATGAAGTTTCTTTAAAGACAAAATGAACTAAAGATTTTGGAAAGTAAGCAAATTAAACAGGAGAAATCAAGCTTAACAATAATAAAATTTTAAATTACATGTGACTCAATATTAAGTCTTATATATAACCATTTCTAACTTGTGTATCATTACTTTTTTAAAATGTACTGTCTAAAAAAATACATGTGGATCAACCACTAACTAAGGAAGCCTCCAGAAGACATCAAGAAAATGGCTCTGCTGTGGAACTCCCAAGGCCAGAGAAAGGTCGGCCGCCCAAAGACCACTTGGAGAAGGTCTTGTGAGCAGAATGGGGGGAATTGAAAAAGGCCTCCCAAAACAGAGTGCGATGGAGAGTAGTTGCAGAGGCCATTTGCTCCACAAAGAATTCAAGGAATTAAATCAAGTCCTCCTTTATTACTAAGAAAATTACATAGTAATGATTTCTCAAATAGGGAAAAGATATGTTGACAACCAAAACGATGACATATTCACAAATACAAAATTGATTAAATACATGTAATGGGTTGTGGGTCAGGATTTAGGGAGAGTTTTTCATTGAGAGTGACAAGTATGTTGAAAACAAACTGCGAGAGATCAAACTGTCCGGAGTGAGAAGGTTGTATGCAGGGAGTGAGGAGGATCACTGTATTCATTTTTATTAGATGAACATAATTCATAGCAGTAATAAATTTTAAAATTATAACTTAACCTTCATTTGTCTGCTTTCGTAAAGGTGTGGCTAATCCTACACAAACATTCTGCCTAGGAATATATGGCAATGCACTCTTTACTTTGTGATCTGGCTGTTTGACTTCTCTTGTTAAGCTATTGTTGAATTGGGACAGTTCTGTATTGTGTGCAGTTGTTCTACAATATGATCCTGACAACTGTGCCTGCTTAAGTCTTGAAGATAAAAAGTTGTCGTTTAGATAACCCTTTGGAGATGGCTGCACAGGTTGTATAGGCATAAATTTATGTTTATCTGAGAAACGGTCAAAGTAAGGAATGTTTTTGTCTTTAATAGCATGTTTGTTAAGTGATGTTGGTTCAACTATACCTAAAGCTTTGGGAAACTTTTCATGACACCGTGATACCTCTAAATCTCTAAGTGAATTTCTTTTCACCCATGGATACATTTCATTATTTCGGCTTTTGGAGTGGTCACTAGCTCTAAATAAGTTTGGTTCATTCCAATTGAAATTGTGTGGAATAGGGCTTACTATTGAAGCTTTAGTCAGCCCTCTTTTGGTAAGTGATTCCTGCGGTGGAGAGAATAAGCTATTATCTTGGTTTCTACCTTCCAGAGAGTTACAATATTCATTCCAGCAACATGCTTGTGACATGTTTTTGTTTACAGGTGCTTTGCCATTTCCAGATGGGGAATTTATTTTGTAATTAGTGCCAGATCTTTCACTGTTTATGTGAAAAGACTGGAGTGTTTTGTATTCTGGATTGAAGTTGTCGATATTTCTTTGTGATAAATTGTATGTGCCTGAATGTTTTACTGAGTTGTAGTCAAAAAGGTTTTTATTGGAATTAGTAGCAGCAGAATGAAGGTTTAAATCATGAAACATATAACTCTGACTATTATTTCTACATCGTTCATGCAAATGATACTTTTTAGTTTCATTCATATTCCTTCTTTCTTGTGAGTTAGTGCTAAATCTGATTTCTTCATCATCTTCAAAACTTAATTTCCCAAAATAATCTTCACTAGAGTCATGAGTTTCAAAGTTATCATTGTTGATCATGTGTGGTTGTGACAATACCTCCAATAATTCATTCTTTCTGCCATCACAATATGACTCTCGCCATGGCTTAAAGCTATGGCTTATTTCAACTGCATCATTACAATGGAAATTTTTGGGATACTGATGAAGCTGTGATGGCTGTGAACTTGAATGAGACACAATATTTGTTCCAATAATTTCATTCGCTGTATCTGGTGTTCTGTGAGGTGGAGTTTCATTATTCTGTTCAGACAATAAAGGTGAATAGGTGGGAGAACTAAAGCTATTAGTACTGACAGGCTCTTTCATTTCTAAAGCTTTTTCAGAACTGATATCAGAAATGTCTTGTAAATCATCATTCAGACATTTCAATTCTGTTATTGACTGGCAGAGTTGCTAAGGATTGAAAAAATAATAGTCAAGAAATAGTGTAAAATATATTGACAAATGGTACCATGAAATAGATTTAATGAGTCTAAGTTGCCATAAATGAAAAGAAATAAGTTTTAAAAAATTTTCATTAGTATATCTTTGCACTTATTTTAACAGGGCTCAGATTTCTATGACCTAGAAAATGTAATAAACCTTAAAAATTACAAACTAGACCGGAAACTATCATTCTAAGTGACATAAACATGCACAATATCACAATAAAGCCTTTATGCATACTTTGTACATAGTTTTTACTTGTAAGAATATATGAATCTGTACATCGTAGAAGTCTTTGGTTTCATTGGAATAGTATTAACTCTGTCCAATGCATGACATGCTTTAATGAATATATTAACTGTATTACTAGTCTACTAGTGGGACTTAAATTCATTAGGATCTAGAAAAACTTCTTCGGTTCTCACCAAGGATCAAACCCAGGACTCAAGGTCAAGCATCTACACCACTCTGCCATTCATCCCATCAATATTCATGTAGTTTTTACTATACTTTGTGGTATCTTGTATGTGTGTTGTGATACTTTCACATGAATATCAAAAGCTGGTACTGAGACAGTCTATTTTCTTAAAAGCCGAAAAGAAGGGTGGGGGGGGGGGAATGCTTTATGATGCATATCAAAAGAAAAGCTTGGTTTCATAGTAATTGTAGTCTTATTTTAATATTTTGTGAACGCAACAGGAAATGTCAAATTTTTAGAGTAGAAAAATAATATTGTTTAAATGAACGTTTTAAATGCATTCAAGTTAAAAAAATAATAATATTAAAATATGCCCTAAATGCATGTAAAGACCTTTTTGATGATACTGTGTATATGCCTTACTGTCCAAAAATGCTCAAAATATGCATTTATATGGTTATATTGCATTCAGAGTAAATGCTACTTGGTTTAAATTTAAGTTAAGTATACCATAAAATAAAAAAAATATGATTTTTCAAGAAAATCTGAGCCTTAACTATGATATACATAGAATCAAAGAACAAGAAAACAGCTTATACAGTGCAATGCATACCTTGAGAACTCTTTCAGGCATCTCGGGAATGATTTCTTTAATTTCTCCCACTGATTTTTCGAAAATGTCTTTTAAAGATAAATATTTCAGAAGTAACTGTGCACTGCAAAAAAATTTAATTGCATGGATCAATAATTTCCATTATTCTACTTATAAAAAAAATTTGATAAACAGATATTGAATATTTTTTGTAAAATAATTTACATGCTTTCTGAAAGGGTAAAAGACTAACAAACAAAAAACCAGTTAACATACCTAAAAGCATTCAAGCAGGAGAACTGCAAAAGAAGCTTTTCATTCTGTAAGAGGATACATATAATAAATTTCTTTAGAAATATAAAAAAATAACTTGCAGAAAATAATATCATTACCTTGTTAGTGTTTTTCAGATTATATTAACAATGCAATAATTTACTTCAACTTTTACTAACTTTGATTTTAACCATTTGATATGTACCACATAATGGGAAGAATACATTAAATATATCTCAAATGTCCACTTTGTCCAGTGATAAAACAGCCTTGTGGCGAATATTATATTATAAAGATATGCCTATGCAACTGGACAGAAAAGCTATGAATGAAAACTAATACAATGAGTGATTGGAATAACCAAACAAGGTTATAATTCATGTCAACTTTGATGTCTTTAAACAATTACAGCAATGTCTGCAGAAAAGTTTAAGACTCTACTACTCTGTAGTTTAACAATATCCCAAACTAAATGTACAATATAAAGACATCAGGTAGCCCAAAAGCTGGGAAAAAGCATGCAGGGTGAATTGTAGGTGAAGCATATGTAAATTACAACACCAATAATTATAAGCCCCTTGTCAAGGATAATTCTAGATAATTTTAAAATACAGGTGTCAAAATAGAAAGAAGGAAAAAGAAAAGTATAGATAAAGAATAAATATGGCTAGGATTAAAAGGCGATGTTGTTTAAGTTTTAAATGTAAAAATTCATCAAAGTAACTACGTGTATTAACACATTTGCATAACACCTTTGCATAATGTTTAAGTATAAATATACATGTACTTATATGTTTCATAAGAAAATAAAACAATAATTAAAAATTGTTAAAAAATGATCTAAAAAAAAAACAGATGTAACCTCAGAAATGTCTGATGAAAGCCATGCTCTAGAGCAGTCTTCACATTTATTTGAAAGATAAAGTTCAGCAATACAGTGTATTGTTTTAGCGACATCATCTTCAGTCAAGCAGAATAAAATCTATTGACAGTTAAAAAAAGAAGAGCAAAATACTAATATTCAAAGTCAAAATTTAAAGAATAAAATTTGATGAACAGAATTTAAAAATGAAAGATCAGTGTATTAAGGTTCAGGTCTATTTAGCCAAATATAGTAGACTGTTGATTTATTGGTCTTTTTGTTTTTTTACTGTAATAACATTTTTGTTTTATTTTTATTTCAAAGTAACACCACAGAATAAAAAACTGAACAGAATGAGCATTTTCTATATAAATAATCTTCCAACTATGTTTTGAAAATATGTCATTTAGCGCTGTATCCAGGGACATTTTCCATTACAACAATAATAAAACATCAAATCTCCATGAAAAAGTTATCAATTTGATTTGAAAGTATTAAAAATTGACAAGTTCATGTATTTAGGTTGTTTTTTTATTATTATATCTATACAAGTATACGCAAATGACTTTAAATACTAATAGTATTAACACAAATATTGACACTCATCTGATGATAACAGTGGTGGTCTTTATAAAAAAACTCGGAATTTCTATTTATGCCTCTGTCTCAATAACTAGATGGTTGGTACATGTTGCTAATAAAAATGTTAAGTCTGGCCTTAGGAAACCTTTACTGCATTCTTTTCGGTGACTCTGGAGTCTTGACTATAAAGATAATATTCAATAAATCAATGTTGTACCTAAAAAGTCATTATTTACTTTAATTAATTATTCTCAATAGCCTAAAGCAAAACATACAGCATTAAATGTCATATTTTTACCATCCAAATTAAGAATGAACATTCTATTCCATATATATATATTTTCTGTGAAGAGGACAAATGATATGCATAAATAATAATGTAATAAACTATCTTATTTTTAAGCTAAACAATAATGTGTGTGTCATGAAAAGAAGAAAACCTTATAGTAAACTTTGCAACTGTCAAAGGTATCCGATAAATTTGATAATATTGACTGCATATTGAAAATCATGTTTAGTGATTCCTTGTTGAGTAAATAGCTGAAAGCAACAAATATATAATTAGATACTATTAAATAAGTAACTGACTTAAATAAATAAATGTAAATGTATCAAAATAAATTTGAGTTATTGTCAGATGCTTACCTACTATTTGAAGAAAGTCCATGTAAAATAATGAAACAGTATGAAAACTGCATCCCTAATGCAACAAATCTTTTTGCTGATCCTTCCAAATCAAACTGTCTGTTTATATCTTGTAAAGATAAAAGGACTATACAATGAGAAACACCTAAGATAATGTCAGCAAAGTAGATACGACCTTCAGAACCAAGGGTTCCATAGTCCCGTTCTATTACTAGTAAGTTATATCTGAAAAATGTGTATGAGATTATTTAGTGAAGACTAAAAAAATGTTAATTTAATGAAGAATGCAAGTATTAAAGCTTCTCATTAATTATAATTGTTTCTGTGGTCATGTTGAATGTAAATTAAGTTCCTTTGTCTTCATAATTATTATGTCAGGTGACAATAGACTTTTGTTGAAATAATTATGAATAGTAAAGTCTTATTAGCATATTTTTTAGTTCGTATTTTAAAGGTAATTTACATGTGTAATAGAGTGTGAATGTGAAATAAAATGACTAATACATAGTTATTATCTAAAATTCATATTTTCATATATTGTAAATTGTAATTGAAATAGACAAAATATATATGCGGCCCGTCAATAGCAATACTGTTTTCAATGTGGCCCTCTGTAGAAAAAGTTTGCCCACCCCTGTATTAAAGTCATGTGAGATATTAAAGAAAATAATAATGAAATAATAAAAATATATGTTACCTGGCCTCTAACAGATAAATCAACTGTCTGTTTTGAGTTATACATGTAGAGCATATCATAGTAAAAGATGCAGTAAATTCTTTACCATCTTCATTAGACTCTGTATTATATGTATTTAATTAAAATAATGAAGAGCAGAATAATTGTGAAAAACGGACACTAAAATGGCCCTAACGTAGATGTCATTAGTGACAACAGTGTTGATATACATAAATGATGCTAGTGAGAAGTTGGATAAAGTGTGAAGTGTGATAAAAAAAAACTGAATGGAATGAATGTCAAACACAAGAGATGCATGTATATATGTGTGACTAAAAAGGTAGCAATCAAGTGTGTAAAATAGATTGGACAAGTAGATTTGTTTAGCTGAGGACTAAAGAAGCATTGGCTTTAGTTGTGATATTTAGAAACAATCAGGAAATGTTTTATATTTTGATTTTAATAACTTATTAAAAGGATTTTGTATATTACTTCACTCCGTAGTTACTTATTGGTGTTTATGACATTTTTTATAGTTACATTTCTTATATACTTTTGATAATTGTAATGTTTATCAATATTCCACTGTTTACTCCCAATTTACACATACTAAATAATAGTTACAAAAAATTTCACATCTGTATGTGACACCATAGACAGTATGATTTTGAATTTTAAGATTTACTAGTTTCATAAGCTTAAGTTACTGACATAACATATAGTTAAACATACAAAGTTGTATCAAACATTTGTTGAATTTCTTAGAGTATTTAAAAATCTCTAAAAACTTTATAAAAAGCTATGCATATACAAACATAAAGACTCACTGACTAAATTTACAGCTGATTTATACTGTGTGATGAGATCAAGATAAGCAACATCATTATCCAAACAGAGGTTCCTATAATATGCTCCTAAGCTTTCATCATAGACAACAATCAGTGAGATTGAAGACAAATGCTGAATGTGACACTCTGTGTATGGAGCTACATAAATGCTGTCATCTGGACTGAAATATAAAATAAAATTAGCTTGAGTATGTTTCATCAGCAGGAAAAAATAGTATTTCTTTTTTGCAAAATAGGTATATTTCATAACTTTCAATAGTTTTTAAAGGTTACTCTATATTCCATATGAACAGCTACTGGAACTATCAGTAAGAAGTTCCCTTAACCCTAAAGGGCCATTGGGGAAGATGAAGTGTAGAATTCATCTGTTTCTGTAACCTCTGCATATAAAGGGATTGTTAGGGTTAGCAGAACGCCCAGCCACCTTTACTTCCACAACTTAAACCAGGTACCCACTTAAAGCTGAGGAGTGGACTTATGGGAGTTCAACCAACTTTCACTAGGGCCTGGAAAAATTCCCTTGGTTCTCACAGAGAATCAGAACCAGGACTCTGACTCTCAGGTCAACAGTCAAGCATCTATACCAATTGGCCATCCGGCCCATGGAACTATCAGTATGATTGTTAAAAAAAATGTTTAAATATGTCACCTGTTTAAAGTAAAAGATTTCAAATCTGTAACCACTAATACTGTCAGTTGAAGACTTTTGGATAATGCATGCTGAATGACAGATAACAGTTTTGGGGATTCTCTTGGAACAACAATTAAAACCTATTTATAGCATATAAAAAAAAAAGTTGTTACTATTTTCTATTTTTTTTAGCTTAAACTATTAGATTCTATAATTAGCAAAGTATAAATGTTGTAGAGAATTTATGGAACAAAATAAAAACATATTGAAAAATACTTTTACAACTGTACTAAAAAGAAATTAAACACTGTTACTTGACACCTTAGATCCAGGATGGTGGGTGATAAATTTTCCTATCTCATGGCATACAGTACTCAGTTTAGGATGTAATATATTTTTTTGGTGAAAATCACATTGATAATGCAGAAGCTGTTGAAACATCTCACTTAAGGAGCCTTAAATTATATATTAATAGTATAAAGTTAAAAAAAAAATATTAGATGTAACAAGGGGTAAGATGCATTTAAACAGAAGAAAAGTTTTACGTCTTGTATTCCAATGGGTTAAAATATGTGATGCTATTTATTGGCAGACATTTTGTATGAACTCTTTCTCCTTAAATTGGTAAGCTATTCCTATTCCCAATCAGAGAATGTATGTGGGAATAGTCTTATTTAATTAATGGGAAAGAGCTATGGCTATTTGGGTTACAATGATGGAAAAAAGAAAATGTTAAGGACACAGTGTGTTAACTTGTGTAATTTTAGTTCTGTAATATTTGTAATAAGCATACCATAATTTTAATTTTATTGCACAAAAACTATAAATTAAAAAAATTTATGATAAAACTTTTTAATAATTATAAATGTTCAAAGTCACCCTATACCAATAAGGATATCATTTTGTAGCTTTTTTTTTGCTTTGCTAAAATATCATTAATTTTATTAATACAATTTGTATATAAAGCTTTTTTTTTATAGATTGAACTACCATATTCTATTGGTAGTTCAATTCAAAGGGAAATTCGCACAAAAATAAAATATGCAAAATAGCACATGTCAGACTATTTCTAATTATCTTTCTTTTGGTGTAAAAAGTTTGCTCTAATCTTAAAAATAGACTAGTTTTCCTAAATCTTTAAATAAAGGCATTCAACTTGACATAAAAAAACCAGAATGGTTCATGTCTTTAGATACATAATAAAAATAAAATCAAACTCAACATAATAATATATACATAAAATTTTATAAGTAATATATATTTATATATTTTATATACTAATTAAATTTAATTATTATTTTATATTGTTCAGACTAGGTAAGCCTATAGAGAAAATCGATCAATTAAGGTAGATATACATGAGTATTTTAGTTCAAAAGAATATTCTTTAAAAACCAAATGCCTGTATATTAATTATAAAAATGGGCGTCTTAGTAAACTGTACACTTAACTTGATGGTGAAATTGCCTTAGATTTATTCATTAGCAATTAGTTTTATTTTAAAAGTTTTAATGACAGCAGGGAGAAAATATATTCAAAGAATGATTGGCTTAAAAATCAAGACAAACAAATAGGTGAAACATACTTGCCAACCCTGGTTACTATGTATTGAAAGGTCTTTTACTAATATTGTTTGCTGAACAGAGGTGTGTGGATCTTGAAATTTAGCGTCCGCGTTCGCCCGCGGATTTCTATCAATGATCCGCGTCCGCAGAATCTTACAACATTGGTCAGCAGTCAGTCCGCGCGTCCGAATTGCTGAAATTTAGCTGTTTAAATGACTTGAAATTTTTTTTATGGTAATGCTAAAGAAGATCCGCGTCAGTCCGCGAGTCCGCAACTTAACCACACGAAGCGTCCGCTGTCAGTCCGCGGATTCGGAAAAGTCTGCGGATCTGCGTCCGCAAGCGGACGCGTCCACTGTCCGCTCATCTCTGTTGCTGAACTATTTTAAGTTTTTACATTTTCAATTCTTACACAATACATATTTTAAATTGCTTATTTATAATATAGTGTGTTTTATTAAGAATGAATAAAATTAGGTTTTCTTCAAATATTTCAAAATTAACTTGACAATTAAACTGCTGGCATGGCATTCAATGTAATTCATTTCTGCATTCAATGAGTTTAATTTCATATTGCTAATATTACTGGTGAAAAGTAAATAACTTTTTAAACCCAAGGGTACATTTTCTCCTTTGATGAATCAATTTACTTATGTGCTTTAAGAAGTATAAAAAATCTTCATAAGCACAACATGTCAATTAAAATTATGACAATATTTTAAAGCAGAAAGCAAGCTTTGAAATGTTTGTTTTGTTCATTTCGCTATCAAAAATTGATGAAAAGGTTTATTGTGATATATTTTGTGCATAAAAACCTCATTGATTTGTTAATTTATTTATACATCTAACTGGGTAAACCATTGAAAAAATGAGTGTCTTTGTTCTTTATATCAGTATAATGGTGTTAAATAACACATGTATTAGTGGTATTCTATTGGAGATCATGAGGTCTAAAGTTGGGACATAAAAAGACCACAAAAGTAGAGAAATTTTTTTTTTAAAGTTTCATAACTTTACAAAAAAAATATTTATATTGAAAATTGAAGCATTAAGGTATCAATATTTTTAGAATGATAAGTTCTTTGCAATGAAATTGAAACATAAAATGTTTCAGTCTAAAAAATAGGTTTGGATTACATAATAAACATTTGAGGCATGTGAAAAAGCAATATACATTCATTATTAAAAGTATAATTTAACTTGTTTGACAATATATAGGTTTAATCTATATGTGTATAAGTGTCAGCTTGTAATATATTGATTGTTGTATGGAGCAAAAAGATGTCTTTTTCATAATTTTTTGACATAGTAGCCATTTTACTACAATGACACAGAAATATTCTTGTCAATAACAAAGAAAGGGTAAGGAAAATTTTATATATTTATGTCATAATACATACTAACTTTAAAAATGCAGCCCATTTAAAAACATTTATTTATTTTAGAAAAAAAACACTTCCCCTTGCTAGTCCCTGTAAGGATGAGATGAAATCTCTTAGATCCTATAAACCACTAATGGGGCGGTGTTTATGGTGCCCTTCTTTCATCCCACCAGTGCAATAGCCATGGAGGCACCACGGAAGACATGCTAGTAGATATGCTCATTTATTTTAGTTAAAATACCAGCCTTCAAACAAGACAAAACATATAAAAAATAGAACAGACTTTTGTTTGCGTTAATTGCAAGCTAATTAAGAGTTTTTTCCAAAACAGTTTGCTTGAATCTGAAACTTAAAAATACACCATGATACACTAGCCAACTTACTGCCTGAATTAAAAAGATTTTCTTCTTTCTGTGATGTGATCCAAGAAATACATGTTTCTAAACAGCTATGTATTAATAACTCTGCAGCTACTCTCAATGTGTGCACAATGTGAAGACTTTGCAGGATAGCTGGAGAAAAAATATGAATTATATAGAAAAAAATTGTTTTTTAAAGCTCAAATAGTAAATAATAAATGAGAATAATCTATAACTTACATATTTCATTCCTCTTTTGCGAAAAATCATTGTTATGAGTTTCTGACTTTTGCATCTCATATTCTTTTAAAAGAAATTGAATTTTATCAACAGAAATCTCAAAAAAACTATCACTGTTAGTTAGGATTGCAGCTTTTTTAAGCACATCAATATAAGCTTTTGCGAAATCTTGTATGTATTTTAATACTTGTTCAAAGTCACCTGTAAAAGAATAAAACATAACAAGCTACTAAATATATTACTGTAAAGGTTATATGATTGAATGCTCATATCTTCAAACAAATAAATAATAGCTCACCTGAGATATTAACAGGAATAGTTTTAATATTTCTATTAGTCTCTGAAGAATCTATCTCTTTTGGAACCAGTGGAGTTATAATACTCTGTACAGGTTGTATTGAGTCTTTTGTACAGCCCGTTTGATCTTTAGTTGTTTCATAAAATATTAGAACAGAAAGTTTCCATTAATAGAGACACTTCAGTTTTATTTAAATAAAACTGAGGAAGTAAAATTTTTACATTTTTCTATTTTTAAACGAAAACAACTTTCATTTACTCTGTAAGGAATTTACCATGGTTGTCTTACTTAAAAACCAACCTGACTTTTCTATTAATTTTTGTTTGGATCGAACATGAATAAATGACTCCAATGGATCTTTGAACTGGATAATAGAATCATCATATACAGCATGCTGTAGAGCTTTTAAATATTTTAGATATTTTATTACAAATATGTTTTTTGCAATGTACTGATTAAATATTTTTAAAAGTATATTTGAATTTTATATTGATTATTAACCTACGTTAATGGAATAATCCTATTATAATGTACTGATATATTTTAAAACAAGAGTAATTATTTTTTTTAATCCTCTAGCAAAAGTTTCTTAAGAAACAGCACATTGTTATGACTCTGGCATGTGTTATCATGCCTGGCCAAAACAGTTCGTTGTCTTGAAGTATGGGATAGTGCGGTTCATGTATAACTGATAATATTTAACTTACACTGCTTGCCTCTGATGTCATTATAATTAGCACAAGTCTCTAGTAAGGCATGTACAGTTTATTTAATGAAGGTCAGACTAACAATGATATCAACACAACGAAATACAAGTACTGCTGACCTAGACTCTGGATTAACTAAACTACACGAAATACTCTTAATCCACTGAATATTCACCCCAAACCCCCACCATTTATTCCTTTCCAGATCCAACTACCAACATGTTGACAGAAGATTTCCGAAGGAATATAAAATTTTCTCCACATCATAAGTTGAATTCTGGAAATGAAAACTTCTCGTATCACACCTCAAGAATTTTTTATAGCATAATAGAGTCAAAACGAAATTTTTAGACATGATGCACCAAGGTTCTGATTCACTAGTAATCTTCTTTTAGCATATTTCTTTCTACATAAATCACAAAATTATCTAAAGGTTATATTCATGTCTGATTTATTCATGTTAAACATGAGCTTACATATCATCATGTAAAACCCATATAAAACAAATTATTGATTTAAAAAAAATATATACCTCTTAGAATTTCTTCATCAGTTACATTTTTTCCAACTTCATCACTCTTAGCATCATTCCATATGGAGTCTAAAAAAAAAATTATAAGCAAAATAATAATGTACTAAACAATTCATGACCCTTAAAAAAAGGTCACTTAAAGCTATAATTTGTGTTCACTTTTTCTACTTAGATTTGAAATATTTATGTATTTATCACTATATAAAATAAAGGAATATACAGCCTATAATTAATATGTGAAATTATTTGTTTATCTGAAGAATTTACATGATGAATTTTAGGAGGTTTTTCAGGAATTAACTGCCCTAATAAATTAGTAACACCTTCAAGAAGAATATTTAAAAACTGCATACCAAAGTCAAAAAGTGGAAGTTTCTCCACTAGCTCCAATGGGCCAGATTCACAAATATAAATGTTATCAGGTAGTATTGACAGACAAGAAGAAGGACTCAAAGCATTGGGGCAATGAATATTCCATGACAAACATTCATTTATTGTTCCTATGTCTAATTCTGAGATACTTAGAATTTCAGTTGCCTCATTTAATACATCAGGAAGCTTAACTTGTGAAATAAATGGAACTGTCAACAAGAGAGAAAATTGATTTATACTTTTATCATTTCAAGCAATATTTACATAAAGACCATTTTATAAAAGATTTATAGAAAACAAAAAAAGTATTCTTCCATTATTTAGCATTTGAAATTTTTTTTAAATAATGAATACAAAAAGACTTTACTATTTAATTCTCATTTATTTAAACTTTTCATACTTCAAATCAACCTTTGTAAAAAATATATTTCTAATTGTTTACCAGAAATCTGCATCCCATCGTAATATTTTTCAGCACCCCAAACTTTTCTGCTCAAACTTAATAACTGTTCCTGAGAAAGGAATGAGCTGAAGCAAATTGTATTAAAAAATCTTGAAATAAAACTAGTAAATAAGTTTAAAAATAAAAACCATAAATTGAAATGATTACTCAATACAATAGGAGTTAGATACTTTCAAAAACTAAACAGAAACATTAGAAAGAGTCAGACTATAAGAAATTAAAACCATTCAGAATGCTTTTTTTTAACATTGTCATTTACTAAGATAAAAATAATTTTCAAAAATATCCAATTACTGCTATTTAATTTTGTGTAATTAGTTCAAGAAAGAAGCAAACATACTCTTAAAATTCATAATTACAAATAAGATATTAAAACTTTACGCTTAAAAATTTGTTTTTCTTTTTCAATAAATGTAAACTAATTTATGCTAATATTTTGCAGCCAAAATGTATTCAACTGACTCCTTTTACAATTGATTGCCATAGATAGGTTCCCCAATTTAAACACATTTATTATAGGCTAAATGCTAGTAAATAAAAAGGAAAGTTCCCTTATTCTTTAAAGGACATTGGAGCAGATGAAGCATATAATTTATTTGTCTGTAGCCATGGACTACTATGGGATTGTGTAAAAAAAAGTAAAGTTCCCTTAGCCCTAATGGGCCAGCAGGCAGATGAAGTGTAGAATCCATCTGTTTCTATAACCTCAGCATTTAAAGGGATTGTGTGGTTTGCACAACGCCCAGCCGCCTTTACTTCCCCAACTTAAGTCAGGTATCCATTCAAAGCTGGGTGAACTTGTGGGACGACTTTGAAACAAATTTCACCTGGAAAATTTCCCATGGTTCTCACCGAGGACTCTCAGGTTGACAGTCGAGTATCTACACCACTCGGCCATCCGTCCAACTATGGAATTGTGCGGCTAGCACAATACCCAACCACCTTTACTTTCCCCAACTTATGTCAGGTACCCATTTAAACCGGGTGCACAGGGGAACTTTCACAAGGACCTGAGCAAATCCAGAGGTTCTCACAGAGTATTGAACCCAAGACCTTCATGTTGAGAGTTGAGATCACTACACTGCTCAACCATTCGTCCCCTTAATAGATAGTGCTCAAACTATATTTTTTGCTCATACTAGCACATGTTTTTTTTTTAATTAATTTATAATAAATAAAAGGTGGTACCTAGGCAACAGAGATATATCCTTCTCATAATGTAAGTTCTGTAAAAAGTCTGATGATATATCAGTATGCTCAGAGTAATCATTCTCTAAAAGTGTGAAACTAAGAATAGGCTGAGTAAAAAATTCAATAACTAGATCATCACCTTAAAAAATTGAAAACAAAGAAGAAACTAATTTGCTTTTTGCTATCCATTAAAAATTAATGGATCTTTAAAAAAAGCTTTTTAAGTAGAAAGCATTGCAGTATAACTTGTGAAATTCATAACTTATACCAAATAGCCTTTTAAAATTAAAATATATTACAATAATACTATATATATTTACCAACTCTGTTATGGTCAAAAAAAGATATGGTGCTTTGGTCTAGAAGACTTAACTTATCTTCTAGACACACTACAAAATTTTTTGGTGTCATTCTTTCCTTCAATGCAACTGGAAAAAAAATTATTTTGAATAATAAAAAACCAGATACTTGGTATTTAAATACTAAGAGCATAAAAAAGTAAATAGTAAATTTATTATTAAAACAAGCAGAAAAAATATTTAACCTTCATTAGAAGATGTAAAAAAATCATCTGATAATGCAAGGGCAGACAAATGTAAAGCCTCTGATACTTCTTCCCAATGGGAAATGGGAAATAAAACTGTTTCCAATGAACTCTGAAAAGTTGAATCCTGGAAAACAAAATTTAAACATCATAAATTTAAAGTAAATAAAAAAAAATAAAGTGAAATAGTATAATTGAAAAAGCTATTTGTACCATTTTTAAATTGTCTATTGTGCACAAAGATAAAGTTTTTACAAGTGGCTGATCTACAAATGACTCCTCTACAAGAACATCAAAATGATGATCATTTCTGAAAGTTTAATATAAAAACAAAATAAGAAATAAAGAGGTTGTTATATTTTTTTCATCTACATTTCATACATTGCTGTGAAAAAAAATATAATTTTAAAATATAAAGGGAAACATCTCACTTTAAAAAATCCTTTACTTTCCATTTTGTGCCATCTATTTTAACTAGTGGGTCATATAGGTCTAAGATCTTCATTCTTTTTGCTAAAGTAAAACTGTTTGGAAGTCTGTTGAAAGTCAGCTGAAGCTCATCAGGAAATAGTGGCACTTCAAAAGGGTGGTATTTCACTTCATTTAAAGATAAAAAGAAATTCTTTAGGATATTTTTTTTAAAGATATTTATATTTATTACAACCATAAATAGTTTTTAAACAGAATTTAAGTAACTTGGTAAAATAGCATTTAACAATAATTTCGTGGGTCCATCTAGAAAAAAAAGCCTCATACATAAATCAATATTTATTTCATAGCCTTGTCTAGAAAAAAAAAAAAACCTAATATGTAAGTTAAGTCTAAAAAAATAGATATCTTAACTTATCAAAAATCAAAAAAGACCTACCATATATATTAACACTTTTGGTAAGTGTATCACTAAAATCATGACAACACTCCTCATAGGATAGATCCAAAGTAAAACTACAGTTGTCATCAGAATTCGGGTCAGAACTTGGAATTATCTCTGGTTCCTTGTCCTCCTGATATCTATCAAAGTACACATTGTTGCTTTCTTATAACGGACATTTATTAAACAATGGATATAATAGATTCAACTTTTATATCTATTCATGTAACATGGTGGTTTTAATACTCACTGAGAAACAGGTAAACTGTTTTTTAATAAATTCTTCTTGGTGCATATTATTTTATTCAAATTTCTCAAATCTTTTGCATCAGCTACATTTATATCAGGTAAATAGTTCTTCAAATCCTCTACTGTTTAAAAAATATATAAAGTCTTTAGCAAGTAAGCAAAAGTTCAAAAAATGTGCAAATGAGAAGTATATAGTAGAAGCTGGGAAAACATTTAACTACGGTGAAACTTTGAGTTCTGAATTTAGTCTGTAATTAAAATTAGTTGAAGTTCCAAGACAATTTTTTCTCTTTAAATAATGGAAACTGAGTTCATTTGTTCCAAGATGCCATAAAATTACATTTTCACAATGTTTTTAACTCCAAACATTTAAAAAGTTATTTCTTAAGAAATGTGGATCATGTGAACTGAACAAATGAAAGGTTTCATATTGCGGCTCTCAGTAAAAATGCTAAGTAGGTATTATAAAAAAAACAAATTGCTAATAGAACTTAAAGAATTTCTACGAGTACAATTTTTAATAAGTCTTCTTTAATACACACTTGAAAACCACCCATGTCTCTGAAACAGAGCAGTACTTATTGATAGGCAAACTAGGCTGCTGGTGCCTAGAGTCTAGAGAACCTCTAAGGGGAGTCCCTGACGGGATAACATAGCTTACTGCAAGAAACTTTTAAAGTTTAATATGTTTTATTTCTATAACAACACATTGTCTCAAATATTTCACTAATAAGGGACACTGGTCAAATATGACAACAGATGATTCAGAAGGACACCAGTTTTTTAGGGGTCAGTGACAGTGTTTTTTTGTTGGGCCACCAAAATTACCTTTGCTCAAGTAAAGTTTCCTTAAGCCAATAAGGGCTCATTGGGGCAGATAAAGTGTAGAATTAATCTGTTTCTCCAAATTCATATAAAGAGATTGTGTGGTTTTCAAACTTTTCAATCAAGTTTGCCCAAAGTACAATAAGCCTTTAAGGGACGGGACAGTGTAGAGCGCTCAACGGTCAATGGGAGAGTCCCAGGTTTGTATCTCAGTAGGAACCTTGGGATTTTTTCAGATCCTGGTGAAAGTCCCAAAGCCCAACCAGCTTTAAGTGCGCACAATATGCTTTTACAATGGCTTTTGATAATTAGCATTAAACAGATCAAAGAAGCATATGTTTAGCCTGAGAGGAGGGAATACTAAAACAAGCAATTAAGGTTATAAGAAGTGATAAAACCTAAGCAGAATTTTAGTTCTCAGTCAAAAATTACTGCTTTATAAAAATGGATAGAAAGAAATTTAAGTTGGGGGGGGGGTGCATTATGGAGTTAAAAAGCAATATGCATCTACATTAAAACAGTAATAGCCCATGTTTAAGATTAATTAATATCTTTTTAATGCATAAGTTAATGTGGATGTCAAGTTCACAGATAGAGTCAGATTGGCTATAATGCCTATAGCTTCGGGTTTTCTTTTTTTTAGGATTCTCAGTGATTTTTTACGGCTAACTTTGTACAAGAAAACAGCAAGAAATCTGAATAACTCTTTGCACCTTCAGGAAATAGGCAAATTATATGAAACTAGTCAAAAAGCCTGCGAAATAAGACAAAAGTAATGCCAAAATAAACTAAAAGTATTGGAGAAAGTAAATTCCTAAATGTCATAACTTTTCATGTGCATAACATTTAGGTGACTCAGGCAGAGCTGTTTTAAGGCACTTTGTCTGATTAGCTCTCACCTCTCAATTAAGCTCTTTTTGGTACTTAGAGTTGGTCCTACTGTAGCTTTAATTTGGCCCTGATCACAGAAAATATATTCCGTGGTCAGGATAATCAAATAATCACATCAATAAACTACTTTTTAACTTACCTGACAAATTTGTTAAATTTACTGGAAGAATACAGCAGTCATCAAAATGATGTGGCAATGATTGTGGTACATGAAATATTTTATTACTCAAAGCTGTCATCTTTTTTAAAATAGCCTTAACAGAAATTAAAGTGAAAATGAAATTCTTAGTGAAACTTTGAATAATTAGGAAAATGACAATGTCAATAAACACAATTATTTCTATTCATAGAAAAATATGAAAATCACATTTAGTCTATTTAAATAATATATATTATGTCAAATGATCGATAAAATAATCACAAATTATGATAGATGGAACAGTATATATATGCGATAAATAAAAAGGATGCCACACTGTTAGTGAGAGTTATTGTTAGTAACTGTAAACCGATCCGGATAATTAAATTATTGTAATTTCTGTACCTTTTCATAATATTCGTCTCCGATGTAACGAGGCATTACCCAAAATTTATCTAACACACATACTCTTAAAAATCTTATATATGTGCTCTTTATATTAAATCTATTTAGTAACTGGGTGTCGTCTGCTTCAAATCAGTCATTCACCTAAACTGGCAAAACAATAGTACTTTAGCCTTGGGGAGGGGGGGATATTTTATGGTTTAGAGTTTTAAAGTTTACTGTTGACTGTTACTAAAAATCGGCAGAGGTAATATAATAAAATTCTTCTGAAATTGTGTTTCCCTACAGAAGAAAAAACTTAGTAGAAATAAAATAAATTGTACACATTTGAAATAGTAACAAATAATAAATATGTCAAGTGATGCCAGATTTTTTTCACTAAAACTGTTTTACAGCAAAGGTATATCCGGTTTCACTTTCTTTTTCTCTATGCCTCAAGATTGATACTTCTGTGTATCTTTTTTTTCCAAAGAGAATGTGGATATATTTATATTTTTAAATCAAAGTTAATATAAACATTAAATGTATCCTAAATGAAATACTTGTCTGCTCAACAATATTACCTTTGTAAATTTAGTATAGATTTCGTTTAGAGCATCATAAATAAATATAGGTCATCATATATAAAACGTTACATTTTAGAAAGTATAGTGATCTCCCTTGATTATTTTCTTTTTGAAAGATTTTTATAGGACGTCTACCTTATATGTAATAATAGACTATTTCTTTAAATTGATACTTTAAGAAGCGTTTGAAACAATGGGAACCTGGAAGTTGGAAGTATTTCGAGTTAGTAAATTATCTTTTTTTTGTTTTAATCGTGTAAGAAATTTCAGAATATTTTCTAGATTAAATAAGATCATGATTATTAAAATGATCATTGAAATTGAATGACAATGAATGTTACCAATAATAATATTACTATTTACTATGAATATGATTGATGTAACGCACTGGCTCACGGCACCATTTGACGGACGATGTATTTTTACCGCTTCCGTCAAAAGAATGAACTCTTATGATGTAAAGTTATAAATGCAGTTTATATTATGATATTATTACTTACACAATGATGGTGCTCAAAATCGGCGATCGTTTTAACACAATTAAAGAGTAAACAGAATGAATGAGAACTCTTATTTACTGCAGACGTTGATGACGTCATTTACTGTTAAAAATCGGAGATATTTTTTTTTCGGGGACCATAAATAGATATTGCTCCACACCCTAACCCTATCCCTAATCCTAACCCTATCCCTAATCCTAACCCTATCCCTAACCCTAATCCTATCCCTAACCCTAATCCTGAAAAAAAAATCTGGAAAAAAAAAATTATGATTTATTAAAAAATGACCATCAATAGATATTGCTCCAC
Organism: Bulinus truncatus; assembly: GCA_021962125.1. Taxonomy (NCBI): domain Eukaryota; kingdom Metazoa; phylum Mollusca; class Gastropoda; family Planorbidae; genus Bulinus; species Bulinus truncatus. The sequence goes on along the minus strand of JAGDYQ010000005.1, from coordinate 12,150,565 downwards.
ACCCTAACCCTATCCCTAACCCTGATCCTGAAAAATAAAATCTGAACAAAAAAATATATGTCTCTATCAGGAATCGAACCCGCACATAGCTAGCCAAACTGGGTCTCAATAAGCGAACAACCTACATTACTAGCGCCCACACAAACTAACCTCTCATTTTAATGTATAATTGCTGGCTATGCAATTGTTGGAGCGGAAGGGTAAAAAATACATCGTCCGTCATATGACGGACGTGGAGCCAGTGCATTGATGTAATGATAATAATATACTTATAATAGTTTTACTGTATTAGTATACTGAAAAATAATAACATGATGAAATTGTGATGATATGTAAACTATTCACTTAAAGACAATTGAATCATATTCACATACTAACATGTTATGACTTATGTCTTAGACGTCTTAGTACTAAGAGGCTAGCATACTCAGACTCATGTATTGACATTAAAGTTGCAATAGGTGTAAATTTAAATCTTTATCATACGTGTAAAAATTTAAGCACACATTATTTACACAGTGACAGTGGTTACTATATCAGTCACAGACACACTGTTGTTGATATTGTTGATGATGAGTGCTGTTGTTTATTTTTAAGTTGTTGTAAATTAAAAGGCAAAACCTAAGCCTTAGGCTTAGCTAAGGCCAAATGCATTTACTTGACACAAAAAATTTTGTTAAAAAGAATCCGAAACTGGTTTTTCTTATAGTAAAAATACTTTTAAGATCTGCACCTTAGTAATTTAAGCAAGATTTAGTGAATAAAAATAATAAAGACAATTAAAGACATTACATTAGCCAATAACTTCTATCTATATTATGTATATTATATTGAAAGGTTGATGCAGTTTTTTTTTAATTCAAAAAAGTTGTTCTCTGTTAAATCTATAGTAAATTTGAATGATGTAATAGTTTTAAATCAATGTTTTGAAAACTAGGTTTTTTTAGCCACAAATGGCACATTTAGCAGATATTTCTAGCTATGCATTAATGAGACCCATTTCGTGAATTGTTTATGGTCACTACATTATTGCTCATCTGAATTTACTTTTTCTATCCTGTCTTAATCTGGACAAAATAAAAAAAAAATTATTTCTTTAACCAAAAAAAATAAAGAAATATTTTTTGTTAAACATAATAGATGGAGCCAATAATAGTTTTTGGGTTAGTGCTAAGTATGACCCATAAGGCACTATTATACCATTACTTTCTCTACATTATTGCTCATCTGAATTAACTTTTTCTCTCATGTCTTAATCAGGACAAAAGAAAAAAAAATGTTTCTTTAACCAAAAAAAATAAAGAAATATTTTTGTTAAACATTATATATGGAGCCAATAATAGTTTTTGGAGTAGTGCTAAGAATGAATCATAAGGCACAATTATACCATTACTTTCAGGATCTTTTCTTTACCCGACTTCCTTTTTCAGTATTATCTTCCCTCATAAGCACCTTATTTGGTTTGTAAACCAATTTGTACTCTATTTGTTTTTATGACAGATTACTTGCTTAATACTGGTACCTTTGCTGATAGTTTCATTGTTATCTTTTTATTTAGTGCTTTCCTCAAACAATTTTCATCCAAAACCTGATATTAGTAGCATAGGTTTAAGATAGGGCTGCTGATTAAACTGCGTTAATTTGTGATTAACGCGTCAAAAAAAATTTGCGATTAAAATTTTTAACGCAACATCTAAATGCGTTAATTTGTGAAAATGCTGAGAAGTTCACCAGATCGATAAATAGCGGAATTTATCGCAAAATTAGAAGTTAAGTCCGTTCACTTATTAAGTAGATCTACCACCACCACCCTGTCACAATTTACACACACACTCACCCCAAGTGTATATAAAATGAAGATGATTTGTTATATAGCCCTTCCCGGTCGATATAAAAAGAAAAAAGTTTCATTCACTAGTTTACATTATATACTGTAGTGTATTGGTGGAGGTACTGTAGTGTACTGGTGGAGGTAAAAGAACGACAAGTGTTTGGTGACTCTGTTATAATTAGGTCAAAATAACGAGATGTTAGAAATTTTGTATCACCATTTTTTTGCGCCCAATTTTTTTTATCGCATTTGAAAATACAGCGTCTTGCATCAGCTGCACTAACAGTTTCTTGACACTAGAAATCAATGTCTAGACATGGTCTAGAGTATCTAGACTATGCTATGCAAACATCACTACACGAGACAGTGTATGTATTTTTCAGAATTATTGTGATACTGAGCTAAATTTAATATTTTATATTAATTAACATTCTGAAACTAGCGGTGTCGATATGGTGGAAAGAAAGGCATATTTTCGTTTGTGCTTTGTATATAGCAATAAAAACATCAATAGATTTTTCTCTAAGAGTTAGACCGGCAAACACTCTAATACAACTGTTGCTATAACCAAAATGAAATGAAAGAAAGAAGTTTTAATGTTGACACACGCAAGAACAACAGAAGATGAAAAATGAAAGCTGACCTATCAAAATTTTGCTTTGAACGTTTGAAACGGTAACATTAAAGAGTGTCATTTTACAAGATATTTTTGTATTAATATAACTGACAGAGAGATAAAAAAAAAATTCTTTTCTGTTTTTCACTAAAACATCGAAACAATTAGTTGATAGTATGAAAGTAAATGAATGAAAGAATATAAGAGTAACATTTATATACATCAACGTGCAATGCAAAAACTTCAAAAGAAGATTAAAAGTAAATTTGTCCTTCAACTCGGTGACTGTGGTTGTCATTTCTGATGCGTGCTCCTAGTTTGAAACAATGGAACCGGTGTCAACATGTTTTTGGGACATCTTTAAGTGGAGAGAGAGTGTGTTAAAAATGTGACTTGGTAGGAAAAGGGGGGGGGGGGAGAATAAAGAAAAAAAACGCGTTAATAATAAGTGAGCGACAACTTTCTGGCTATACTATTATTTTATGAAAGAAAAGTTACATTTGAAATATAAATGACGTGTGTATTTTTTTATTTTTGGAATGGGAAGTCGAGGGTAGGGTAAACAGACTTAAGTGTGAAGCAAAATATGACAGGGAGGGAGGGAAGAAGGGGTTGACATACGTCATTAGTTCGGAAACTATGGTACGAAAAAAAAGGCTAGACATTGTTGTTAAATAAAAAGAAAACAATTCGCGTCATTGACGTGATTGATACATGTCCATAAACCGGTCTCAATAATTAATTCAATAGATATATGCTAATGCTTAATAAATATGTTATAATTCATATACCTCTTTCGTAAATTAAAATGACTTGTTTATTATGTCAATGTTATGCTTTGATATTATGACATATTAGTTTGAATACAAACAATTGTATTATATTGTGTCGATTAAAATGTGCGTTAATTTGCGATTAACATTTTTAATCATGCGTTAATTTCGATCAATTTTTTTAATCGAACAGCAGCTCTAGTTTAAGATACTGACAATATAAATGGTTTGTTTCTTTGTTTTCATGTTGATTGTATATGTTTCAGATCCTTCCATCCTCTTAGTTTATTGTAGACCCAAGCTTCTAAAAACCTTTCAGAGTTTTCCAGTCTAGGTCTAGGGTAGCAGAACTATTTGTAAATGTCCAACCTCCATGTCTTGTATACAGCCTTGGGTATGTTGAGGAGTTAGGATGTCATTCCAAAGTTAGGCAGCTTCACTCGTCAATGGACATTCTTTTTAAGGATCTGGTCCTTCATCATTATAGTAACTCTCCATTTAGCCTTTCATTGTCTGGTTGTAAAAATATCAGTAAATAAGCCAATTCTATTCACAGAAATGGCAGGTCGCGGTTTAGATGCAAATGGGTTTATTTTAGGACTTTTTTTTAATAATCTATTAGTTTGTGTCGATTAAATATGCATTAATTAAATTAATTTCTTCTTCCAACAACAACTCTATTTTTAAATGACATTTTTTTCAGATGGCTGTATACACAAGTTTTCCAGTAGGCTTATTTTATGTGTTCAACCAACCTTTCTTTTATGAAAACTGGATGATGGAGAAAAGGGTAAGTCACAGTTTTGAATTTCATTATATTAAGACAATGGTTATCAAAGTGTGGGTTGCGAACCACTGGTGGGTATGGACTAATTTCAGGTGGGTTGCTACTAAAATTTTTTTTTTCTTAGTTACAGCTTTACTTCTTTAAGCTTCAAAACTAAAAAATTTGTCATTCTGCCAAGTAAATAGGAAAATCTATATAGAATTATTGACAGTTTTATTCTCTTTGATCTATTGCTTTTCTTCTTTGCAGGAGGGTCGTGAAAAAAAAAGTTATTTATATTGGGTAGCTAAGCATAAAATTTGTAGATCCACTGTATTTAAACTGTTACATAAATGAACTTTTTATTTTGAATGCCATTGCCTTGTTATTTTTTCAACTTTTTTATGGCTTTCTGTCTCACCTTATTGAAGTAATTATTAATTTAAACTGAAGTAACTTCAAATGGAAAAGGCATATTTTTTGTAGTTCGCTATAAAATAACAAAAATAAATTGTTTTACACTATTAGTATGGATTGCATTTAATTCTAATCATCTTAGAGTAACTGTATATTTTATTTATGAAATAAAAAAAAAAGTGTCTTCGCTGTTAAGTTAATATTGAGATACTAGCTGTACCCTGCAAAATATTGCATAGTTATATTATCTTAGGTTTGATATGTAGGCTAGGTTATTTTTGGTTTCGGACACTTTTGATTTTTTCATGATTTTAAATCACATCAATTTCTTTAACTGGTGCTTCTGATATTGATAAAATTGGTAGGTGGCATTAAAGTGGCCTGGTCCCTTAGAAAAGGTACTAAAAAACCAAAAGCAGGTGAAATAAGCTACATTTTTTTATATTTGTATCCGAGATGATTGAGTTTTAGGGCATTATTTTGGAGGTTAGGACTTAATTCTCTAATGTACTCGAAAAAATTTCATCTGTTATAATTCTTATGTTTGAACCGTCCGTGAGCAATTCTTGCTTCATTAGAAATATCACTTAAACTTTGATCTATATTTTATTATTTCTGTGAGGGTTATGCATATAATTTAGATATTGTCATTCAAAATAAATGTAATTTTCTTATGTTAATGGTTTCTGGAAATAAATGCATTTACGCATTGTCTATGATCTATACCAGGGATGGTAAATTGGATTTTATCAAATTGCCAAAAAAAGCAAATTGAAATTTTTCGACCAGCCATAAATTAAGTAAATTAAATCAATTTTTTCCGTACATGACAGTACCATATAATTCATAGAAGTATTCATATTTTAATTTATTTATACATTTTCTGGCATGTATATTTGACATGCCTGTTCTAAAATTTGTAGCTAAATATTTTAACACATTTTCATCACCGTAGTAAAATATTCAACTTTTTAAAATTATTATATTTTTGTCTTCATTTAAAGCAATAAAATGAAAATCACAAATATTTTTTTATTCTTAAGATTTATTTTACAACAATAAATTACTTTCACATAATGTATTTTTTTTTGACAGGATAAAATTTTTCCACCATCAGATCCTAAAGCAGTAAGTATAATATAAAATGGCAATGAAATTTTTAAGATTGCTAAACATTGTTTATTTTTCACTAATATATTTTTCATTATTCTTAACAATTTAGAATTAAAACTCATTTTTTTCTTAACATGCAATAAGTAAGTAAAATATTAGCAACCCAATTCTGTCATAAAAACAGGAAAAAAAAGTAAAATAAAAAATACCCAGTATTAGATAAAGTGATCATTTCGATGGGTTTTGAATAAAACAAAACATTTATTACAAGTGACACAACTATAACTGAATATAGGGAATGCTTGAAGTGTATTCTCAATTTCCTGACAGACTGAAATTAAAAAATAATTTCCCCAAACTTTATTTGCCAGTCTTAAGAAAATATTTAAAAAAAAAATACTAACTATATAATTAATATATGTATTATATGTAAACTTCAATAATGAGCTGTATTTTATTCCATTTTAGATACAGAGGCTTGAAGCTTATAAGGCTAAGATAGAACTGCAAAGAGAGAATGAATGGGTAAAAGCACAAGAGTCTAAATAGATGTAAAATGGATTTATTATGTCTGTGACTAAAGTACACTGTAAATAATGTGTGCATCAGTGAATTGGAATGATTAATAGGATAGTGATCCTAATGAATATATTATTTGAATTGTACAAGTAATATAACTATGTACTTTGAATTTTTTCCCCAATATTATGAGTTAAATGTAAATGAAACATTGTATGTTATAATAAATTTCTCTTTACTACATGTACCATGTTTTTTTTTTTTTCTAGGAATGGTTTATAATGAAACTTTTCTCCACATAACTTATTGCCAAAAATGGCTATATAAAGACAACTTTTAAAACACATTACAAAACAAAGTATTCATTTTCAAAAACCTACCAATGTAAAAAGATGACTTAAAACAAAATAATTAGGATAAATACTAATATCTAAATATCATATATTTAATAGCTAAAATGGAATGAATTTAAATTCTAAGCAGGCAACCATACATTAATTTGTTATATAAACTTGGGGGTAATAATTTCTATTTCATAATCACAAATATTTGCATCCATTAATGTAATTTAAAGAGATATCAATGGCAATGATCAGATTATAATGTTTAATGCTATTTTGGATTATTTTAAGAAAAGTAAGCAGTCATAAAGAATCACTCCAATAATTACTTCAGAAAATCAGAGCAATGTTCTACTTGTGGTTTGAATGATATAACATTTATCATCCTATTACTGTTGAAAAAACATCAATGAAATGTATATTTCATGTTTACACAATTATTAAAAATAGATCGTCGACAAGAAACACCTTTCTTTAGCTTGCTGCAAGGGACAAATCCCATTTTCTTGAAAAACTTTATGGCTGATTTCGCTGCTTCCAAATGGATCTGTCTTTCTTTTCCACTCTGTTTCATGGCCAATAGAGCTGCATTCATCAGAAGCCTACCAATGCCTTTTTTCTGATATATCTTGTCAACAAACAAAAATGAAACCTGCAAGGAATTGTTTAAATTTAAATGCAACAAAACTTCACCCTTTAATAAAGTCTAAATCAGGGGTGTGGAACTAGCAGTTAGCATGATGCAGGAGTATTTTACCAAAACTTAAGCTGAAAAATGGTTCTTGGATTTGGCATATTCAGTAGACATAACCACTCATTAAAATATATCTACATGCATCTTCAAGGACAAAAGCAGACAATCAATACAATATTTAACAACCTAACTTACCCAAATTAAGACTTTTGCATTTGAACCTAACATTAATTAATGCTTGAATTTGAAAGCAGTTTACATTTTAAGAAAAACAAATACATGTATCAATTAGGTATATTTTTTAATAGAATTATAATAAAAAAAACTTAACCTGTCCATTTTCAAAGGGAATGCATGGAACTAGGGTGGCCATACACCATGCCAGTCTCAACATGTGGCCATATGCCATATAATAATCTAATATTCAACTTGGAGTTTAAAGCTTTAATAATTATTGTTAACCCCAACCCCCATGCCTCTTATTTGTGTGGCCTGCATACACTAAAAGAACACCCCTGGTCTAAAGGCAGGCCCGTAGCCAGGTCAAAGTAAGCAGGGGGGCACCAATACCCAGCAAGGGGATACCTTCTCATTTTAGTTACTTTTTCTTTATTTTTTCCTCTTTTTCTTCTTATTAAGCGGGGGGGGGATTGGGGGGGCACGCCCCCCCCCCCTTGGCTACGGGGCTGTCTAAAGGCATTAATGTATTTAGAGGCAATTATTTGAATGACAAATAATTTAATTAAAGTGTAAAGACCTTTAAGAAATATACATTTTGATGAAGTTTCTATATTTTCATTACACATTTATGGGGTGGTTAATTAACAAATGCTGTTAAAACAACAAAAAAAATTATTTCTGGTTAACATAGTCTAAATATATAAGTTAACTAAAAAAAAATTCATTGGAAACAAACCTGGTGATAATAATTATCCATAAAATTTTCAGAAGGATTTTTTGTGGTGTCTTTTAAAGCCACCCTGTAAGTTAATGCACCAACTGGTTTTTCTGAGTCTGTCATCTTTGCATATGCAATAATGACACTGTGATCCTGGGGTATATCATAACAATAACCTGCCACTTTATATGACAGTTGTCTGAAAACTGTGAATACATTTTCTGTAGACTCATGTCTTAAAAAGATCTCTGGTTTTGGCTGTTCCTCACGTACTTTTTTTATTAGACTCCAGTCCTAAAAAAGAAGTTGTGAAAATTTACAATAAATGTATATAGTTATCTGGTTAGAACTCTCAGCATAGGCTCAAAAATCAAAGTATTGAAGATAAAAATAAAATGATACTCAATAATTTTAAGCATTTTTATAATTTCATTCATAATTTATTTAACAAGCATATTAATTTGAAAACTATTTAGTTATTAAAATGGGAAGCATCTTTTGTAAACATTACATCTGATCCACAATTTTAAAAATAAATACATTAGTACAAAAATATATGTTTTCTCAAAATGAAACTTTAAAATGTGGTGGCCTGTGACTTAAGTTAAGGAAATGTTGATGTGTATGATTGCTTGGTAGCAGAAATGAGCATCGATCCCACAGATAGGAGGGATTCTTCATTTTGAGATTTCTGTAATTTTGTGAGTAAATACTTAAGCATTTACAGAAAATGGGATACTTAAGTTGACTGTGGAACATCGCTAAGTAGCAATTTTTTCCTAAGAGGACGTGGAAGACAAATATACTAGAATATATTAATACTTCAGTAGTATGCTTGGCTTTTTGATACTAACAATTTTTCCTGGTCTGGGATTGTTGTCTTGCTTCAAACTGCCCATCTCTGCTTCATGAGACTGTGAATCATGGCTAATTGCAGCCTTTGTTTGGCATACATCTACTTCATTTATGTACAAACATGACATCTGATGGCAATCAAGAATATTGCTTTGAAATGCAGTTTGCATTTTGAAAACTGTTCAAGAAACACTGAAAATATAAAATATAATGTTGACTGAAAAATAAGAAACTTAATTAAAATCATATTGCAATCAAATTATCAAAACTGTGCCAGTCACCCACAAAACTAGTATATTAAGATCAAAATATAACCTTTATACAATCAAATTTTATATAGACTTATAACACTCATTATATTGTATGGTTTTTTATTTTTAATAATTTTTTTTCTAAATTTAGTCCCCAATTAAGGCAATTAATTTTTATCAAGTATTAATTGACTTTACAAATAATTATGATAAACTTGAATAACTGAATTTTGACTGATTTCAACTATTTTACACCAGTGTTATTAAAAGTTAACTTAAGAAATCTATTGACTGAATCATTTAATCAATGATACACCCATAGGCATAGCCTGCCGCATAGCCTCTAACTATAAAAGTATAAGCCTATAGCATGTCATATGCATAGGACTCAAGTGTAAAAAAAATTTGTATTAAAAATCTAGCCAATTTTCTTGGTCTCTAATTAACTTTATATTATAATGTTTACATATTTCGAAAAAGCTTTGTTAGGCAATGTCAATTAATTCAAAGCTAATCCTCATAGGGATAAATGATTAGAAAATAACAAATGCTCAGATTTTCTGAAAAATAATATTTTGTGGTGCATTTAATTAACATCCACATTTAAAGACTGAAAACTGTAGCAAGTCAGGCAAGTGCCCGCAAGTGCAATAGTAATAGAAATTGTTTTTTTTTTTATATATTAAATCATCATTGGAATTGCATAATATTTATCTTGTATTAAAATTTAATTTTGTTGTTTTTTTATTTAGTAAAGTCTTACTAAAGTGACGCTCACTGACAAAAGCTTAATGATTCCAAAAAACATATGCCATGGATTATAAATACTACCAATCATTACTTTGAATTTCCTACTTTTCTTTTCTTTAATATCCGGTTCACCCCCCATGGAAACGCAACATTTACACATTATTTGATGACGCATACACAGTATAGCTCCAAAAGACGAAATATTACTGCGCTTTCTAAACAGTGCTTTATATATTAAACCAAGGGGGAAAGTAGTTTCTCAAATTCACCAAAATCTTTGCAAATCAATATTTAATTTTTATACATGCAAAATGTCCACAATTCCTTACATTGCTATATAGTTGTCAGGAAAATATTTTCGTTTTGAATACGCTACTTAGTCCCTGAGTAAACAGTTCTTCCGTCCTCCATGACGGAATTTAGGTTTCTAGAGAAGCTAACTTTAATTTACCGTCATGAACGCCGAAATAGAACCTCACATTACAAAAAAATATGAAATTAAAAAAAGGCTAGGAAAAGGGGTGAGTTAAGCCTTTTTACAAGAGTTTTTTAAGCATCCAGTTTATTTAAACGTTCTATCCCAACTGAACTATGTTGACTATATTGTCTATATCATGCATTGATAATGCCATTATTATCTTGTCTTATCAGACTTATTGTATACACTATTTTATTCTTGGTTTTTAGATCCTTCCTCTGAGTTCACTGACAACAAAGACTATTTATTGTATACACTTATACACTATTGTGTGTAAACTGTAATTCTAACAGTAATATTATGGCTGCTATTGTGCAATATAATAAATATAAATTTACCTCTGTCTCAAACTCAATCAATGTTGTCACAATATTAACTAAAAGTTACTAGTTAGTAAAAGGCAGTAAAAGCTTTATTGTTGAAGTTAAGTATTTACTTACTTAGTAATTGCATAAGATTTGACAATAACACTGAACTGACCAACTTTCCTGTTATTGGTTTTCATCTTACTATTGTAAATAATAATTAGTGTATCAGTAACTCAGTATAATAATTAATAATATCATGCTGGTGTTGAGTGATGAGCTGAGCAGTAATATTAATAATTTATGCTTTTATTAGACATGATAAAAAATACTAAAATATAACTAATGTAATTTTTGTAATGGAAACAATTCTGAAATACATTTCAAATAGTAATAGTATTTTATAAATTTTATAGTAAAAAGATGTGAAGTAGATCTAACTACTAGTAACTAGTATAAAATTAATTCAGTTTAAGTGAAAATATTTTGGCAACAAGGACAAGGTCTACAATGACCTCATTTGTGCAACAAAAACAAGGAATAAAATGGCGTATACGACTTCATTTTATTAATCGCATAATAATTAGCCTACTATTGCATGTTTTCAAAGTGTTAGTTTTTATTTAAATAATTGAATGTATGGTTCACATACAGTGTCTGATAAGTTGACTTTTTTATTCATTGCAGCACTTAAGAATAGGTGATACTTACCTTGCCAGCATTAAAAATGTTTTGGAAAGTTCATTCATGTTACAAAGGGAAAACTATGATTTGATACCTGAACTATTTAAAATTCAAACAATTTCGTTGTATTATGCCCATGTTCTGAGGTATCATCACAGCACTGAACACCCAAAATGCTGCCTCTCTGGCAGCAGATAAAGTGGGCAGATCCCCCCTTTCCCCCTTATTTAGGCCACTGCATCCAAGGTGTAATTATACAATGTGCTAGACTATATCTTATGTAAATACAATCTTAATCCCCTTTTCAACCTTTCAATCTTAATATGAATTCTTTACATATTTCAGCAACAAAATAAATAATTAAAAATAAACTATGAAAGTGGTGGGTCCCTTACCCCCATAAGCCTTAAGGCCCCTGTCAAATTTTTGGGTTGCCTTCCCTTTGCAATGGTCCTGATCACCAGTACCGTTACATTTAAAATATAATTTCTATAAACTGTATAAAATGTTTGAAAAATATCACAATTCAATGCTCACTAATGCAAATTATTTTGTTAAATTTTTTTTATCAGGCCTATGGAATTGTATGGAAAGCTATAGATCGGCGAACAGGAGAGGTGGTAGCAGTAAAAAAAATTTTTGATGCATTTAGAAATAAAACGGATGCACAGGTATAGATAACATATTAATATATTTACAAATTAAATATAATCATGCTTTAATAACTTTTAAAATAGAATACTTGTATTTACAGTATAAAGTATTTTACTCAATAAAATTGTACATATAATAGTGAATGGAATATAAAAATTGTCAAGTGAAGCAGCATCGTATTGATTCCTTCTTACCATAGAACTATTTTATATAACACTACATCTAAGAATTCTCATTTTCTATTACAGAGAACATTTAGGGAGATTATGTTTCTGCAAGAATTTGGTGATCATCCAAATATTATCAAGCTTCACAATGTCATTAAAGCTGAAAATGACAAGGACATTTATTTAGTTTTTGAATTTATGGGTAATATTTTCATAAGTTAAATTTGGTTTGACAGATCCTAAACACTGGTGATTCAGTAATGCTTGATAATTAGTTGTTTAAAATGAGTTGTCAGCAATTTGCTATATTTCACATACATTTTTTATTTATTAGAGACTGATCTTCACAATGTTATAAAACGTGGCAATATTTTAAAAGATGTGCATAAACGTTACGTCATGTACCAGTTGTTCAAGTCCATAAAATACTTACACAGTGGAAATGTTATCCACAGAGACATGAAGGTAAAAGATTTACTATATGTTTTTGGAAGAGAAATTGTCTTTTGAATGCACATAATCTTGCCAAAAAGGAATAACTGAAAATGTATTATGCATTTAGTCTGGCTGTAGCACTATTTATTAACACATTTGTCTTAATTAGGCCTATAGAGCTGATTTTCCATATTTCAGAGAGTGACTTATATAAAAAGACATTAATACATAATACTTTCAACTATGAAGATTTTAGCTTTTATATAAGCTTTTAATTAGTTTCACTTTCTATGGTTTTGTGGGCTTGTCCTCAAATCCTGTAACTTAAATTTGGACCTGTTATAATTTAGTGAGATGGCTCAAATTTTGGCGCATATGTAGATTCTACATGAAAATACATGATTTTTATCATTTCATAAACAGCCATCATGTAGAACTACAAAGCTTATTACTTTTTAGTAATGTTTATATAATGGGAGATTAGGAAAAAGTAAATTCACAAATACAGCACCAATGCATAAGTGGCCCAAATATTGTGGATTTTTTTTTAATCTTATATAGCCTAGCAGAAATTAGACGAGTGTGCAACAATAGCAAGATTAAATCTTGGTAAAATGATAAAAAAAAAAAAAGCTTTTACAAACAATGCACTAAAAAGTAAAAAAATAATTCATTATATCATACAAATATTTATATAATTTATCATCATTACTAACATTAAAAGTGTGGGTGATTAAAATACAATTGACATAAGTTGATAAATAGCATCAATATGATCCCTTACAAAAAACACAAAAAAAAAAAAAAAAAAAAACAAACGCAAAACAAAAAAAAAAACATAGTGGGATTATTTTTAACAATTTTATTTTTTTATAATTTTTGAAAGATTTTTTAACAAAATGTTTATTTTAATTTTTTTTTAACCAATAATAAGTTTTTTTTTTTTTATTAAAAAATATATTTGGTTTTCATTGTTGGGTGTGGTGTTTTAGAGAAAACAACCACAAGAAAAAAAACAAATTATGATATCGGCAGCTACAAAAAAACCAATAGTGATATAAAAAGCAGGGGAACAGTGTTCCCCGAGAAAGATACATCAACAATACACTTATATATATATTTTTGTAGATAACACTTTTTTTGGTATTGTGCATTGAAAAATACTTTTTTTTTCAGCCCTCCAATATTTTACTTGATAGTGAATGTGTTGTTAAATTGTGTGACTTTGGATTAGCGAGATCTCTAACTCAGATATCTATGGATGAGACTGGTGACCCAAATTTGACAGAATATGTTGCTACAAGGTGGTACAGAGCACCCGAAATATTGCTAGCTTCACACAGGTAATTGAATTCTAATTCGGGATGTGACGAAGTTCAAATTCGAATCCGACGACATTCAAACTTCGACGTTTTTTGAGCAAATTTGAATCCGACGGATGTAAAAAAAATTTCATCAGATTTGAATTTGAAAAATTACCATTTTCAGATCAAACACGGCCGTAGATATCGTAATTAAATTAAAAACCTAGAGACTTTTGAAAACCCTAAGTAAAGAAAACAGATAAAACTAAACTCCTGGACCCTTACTCAGCTGTCCATAGATTAGATGTCATATCTGTTCATGAACGTATTTTAGATACACCCCTCTCGCCAAATCTGCATCCACATTCAAATCCGACGGATTTATATTTGCCAATCCGAATCCGACAGATGCAGATTTTCATCAGCTCCGTCACATCCCTATTTCTAATGATACTGATGTTGATTAATAAAATAATAAATTAATTTTAACTTATAGTGAAAAATAGTTTTTGGTATTAGGTGTTAAAAGCAATCAAAAGTTTCAATTTTTTATTGATTGCTATATGACTAAGATGTTGAAAGTGTAAAGATACGTTATATAATTATTACATACATGTACACTAAAATTGGAAAAAAAAATTATTCATAAGCATTCTATTTTCAGTCCAGGATCAAAGCAATTTTGTTCATAAAAATTAGAAAGAATATGCTTTAAATATCACAAACATATTTAAAGTGTACATAGTTGACTTAATTCCTTGAACTCCTTGTGGAGCAAAGGGCCTCTGCAACCACTCCAGTGCACTCTGTTTTGGGAGTGTACATAAATACATGTTATTTCTTTTTTAAGCTAGAATCTGAATGAACAGAAAACTGAAATATTCATACTGCTTGAATAAAAACATACAGCTGTTAGACCAAGGTTTTTTTTCAATCACTCACCACTGCCTTCAAATTAAAAGTCATTTGCTTTAACTTATAGCCACCCTACGCACACACATTTGTAATTACAAAATCGATTTTGTCAAATTAGTTTTGTTTATACATGTATTATACATGTATTTTGTAGATTCATTAAAGGTTTTATTTCATTCAGATACACCAAAGGAGTAGACATGTGGAGCCTGGGTTGTATCCTTGGTGAAATGCTACTTGGTAAACCACTTTTTCCAGGCTCATCAACTATTAATCAGATAGAAAGGATAATGAACTCAATACCGACACCCTCTCGAGCAGGTAGGCACAGATTATATTGGTTTTGTGATGAGGAAAACTGGTTACCTTTTTTTTTAATTAGTATTCATTATATGGTGGATTGTCTACTTTATTTTTTTATTTCAACATTAAATCTGTGAAGCTTTTGTTTTTTTTAATTATTATTGTTGACACCATTTAAACTGTTTTCTTGACTCTTAATTTCTGAACTATAATTAAAAAAAAAAATCTTTCATGGTCATGAACATGATCATTCTGAAAGATATAATTTTTTCATGTGTGTAGCACATTTCGGCAGAGTATAATTACACCTAGATGCTAGATCTATTTTGCTAAAAATTTAGAGAGACTAAAACTCAATATTCTCAACTCAATTCTATAATGTGAAGTCTACTTTGTAATGTGAGATAATCTGCAGATAATGTAATTGGCAATTAAAAATTTTAGCAACCATTGGAAGATATGAAAATGTGCATATTTCAGTTAATGACAATAAGTGTTTTATTTTTTTTGTTTTTTTTTTTTCATTGCAACAGTTAGTGGGTAGTTAAACTCAGTAAATATTAACTAACTAATTATACATTTATGTATATTTCAGATATTGATAGCTTGAAAACTTTCTATGGATCATCAGTTCTAGAAAAAGCCACTGCTACTGCTGGAAGGTGTGATTCTTTTTCATTAATATTTTGATATGTTGTCAATAACCAAAATTCTAGGAAAAATTTTTTTTATATTCTATTGCTACAATATTAATTATGAAATCAAAGAAATATTTTACTTTTCCTGAATATGTTTACAAAATGTACAACTTTTCAGCTGGAAAAAATTTAATCTTTAGTGCAATTATTTTCTTTTTAGGAACAAGCGAGGTTTTGAGGAGTTGATTCCTGATGCTCCTCCAGATGGCTTGGATCTAATGAAGAAATTGTTACATTTCAATCCTGACAAAAGAATTACTGCTGATGAAGCTTTAAGACATCCATTTGTACAAAAGTAAAAAACATAACTATTTTAAATTCCATTTGATTAATTGATAAAATATGTTTTCTAGTGAAATCAAAACAGAATTGAATTAAATGGGAAATGCTGTGTGTAGGCGAGTAGGTAATTTATATACAGTGTCGAAAAGACTGATGTAATGAATATGACCATAGCTGATGGGAAAAGAAATGATAAATATATATATATATATATATATATATATATATATATATATATATATATATATATATATATATATATATATATATAATTGTGTTCTGAAACATGCCAATTACATGTATTAGCCATAGATATAAAAATGCATTAGCAAATTTTTTTTTTTCTTATATTGTTGCCTCTGTAAGGATGATCTCTTGATGCTAAATTGCTAAATTCAACAAATAAACCATTCAGTATTGCAAAGGTAATTCAACATTCCTTACTGAAATTTAGGCTGCATTCAGAGGGGGGAGCAATGCATTGGTATAATCTATTTAGGCTCATCAATTCAGGTTGATTACCAAAGCTGATGATACTGGTTTGTCAGGTCCTGCTACATCTGACCATGGCTACCACAGTGAATTTTTAAGTGCTTTTTCTACCAGTGGTCAAGTTGGCTCCTATGTCTTTGGCACCTGCATTGTATTTGAGTATGATGATGAATTCATTAACTGCTCTCCATCAAGCCAGTGTCATCAGCATGTATTACAGAATATGTTGTTTTTTTTTTTCTGTTCCAGATTCCATAATCCAAGTAGTGAGATTAGCCTCAACTTTGATGTTGTCCCACCATTAAGTGATGATGTACAACTTACTGTTGATGAATATAGGAGCAAGCTATATGAGGTGACTATCATTTAACACAGTAATATTCTACTTTAAGAAATTTTAGTGCTGAAGGTATCAGAGAAAAATTTCCTCCTAAATAAACCTTTTTACTTTTGACCTTATCTACTGAAGCAAATTATGTTTTTCATCTAAATTACTGTAAAAGTATAACTAGAAAGATTATAAAGTTTCTCAGTCTTGAGTCTTATTTTATTTTTGTTTATAATCGTACCAAGCCTTGTTATTTATTTTTTTCTGTGTGTTATTTTCTGCTTTTCAGATGATTATTCAAAAAAAGGCAGAGCGAAGGAGACGGAGACGAGCAGAAGCTAAACTGTCTGCTGCCCATCAGCAGCCAATTCAAGCAGAAGATGAATATGTCCAAGATGAGCAATCAGGTGATAGGCCAGCTAAAGAAAATTTGCATTCATCTCCCAAGAGACCATCACCCCCAACAGCTCACAAATACATTGAGCAACCCATAAGTCATCAGTCATCATTTTCAGGTAATGAGAAATAAGTTATATTTCTAGATAAAAATATTATCAACACTTTTTTTTACATGTCTTTTATTTTTATTGGTAAAATAAGAATTCTTTGCTTAGCTGAGCAACTAAATTCAATGTCTAAAAAAAAACTCTTGCTATTAAAATGTAATATGTTATGAGAAGTAATCTATTTTTACATTCCTTGTAAATTTGTATTTCATTTTTATTTATACAATTTGGCAAGCTATAAAATTTTTTTACCAGTGCTGAGACATTGCTAAAATTTTATTCAGATATATAAAACTAACAGATTTTATTGGACAATTAAAAATCAGCAAGAGTGGGGTCAAATGAATAGGGTGTGAAAATGATCAGATTCTGATACCTTAAAAAAGTTGCAATATATATGAACTCAATGAATCTTCTTTGAACTCCTTGCAGAGCAAAAGGCCTCTGCAATGGTTCTCCCTCTTAGTGGTCATGGTTTTCCTCAGCGTGACTCAAGAATATAAGTTTCCCCACTTGTCAATATTGTCCTATCTGCTCTGTTCCATCTGGACCCACATATACCTAGCATCTGGTTTGATACTTTGTCATTTCTCTTGTAACCTGTACTGCCTTTACTTTTTCATACATGGTGTGGACATTCCATGTTCCAATTTTTGTTTTTTGCCATCATCTTCAGAAGAGTTATCAGCTGGTCATCTTCCATATGGCTTTTCCCAACCAGCTTCATAAGGTCCTCTTCCAAAGTTTCTTCTTAATTTAGGTTTGGAGATTGATCTGTGTTTATTGCTTCAGTTTCTGTAATGGGTTTTTACAGGATTGAATTGCTGGCCCTTTGCTTCTTACTCTTCCAGGGCTTGGTACCTGGCAACAGTGGAGTTGAATCTTCCCATCACTGTTTATAAATCAGTTTTTGATAATTTCTTTTTTTATTTATGTATTTTGGTGACAGCATTTGGCAGAGCAACAGATCATCAGTCAGCAGGGCCTTATAGACAAAAAGCATTAGCCAGACAAAAAAGTTATGAAAATATTCAGGCATCTCAATTAACTAATGGGGTAAAATATTTGTTTTATATTTCAAAGTATAAAAAATTATAGGCTCTATAAGATACTTTTCATGCTATGACATGTGGTAATAATTTACTTAGGAACTTACTTTGAAATGTAGGATATCTATGCTCAACAAATGTACCAGAAAGGAAGACAGACATCAGCGCCAGCAGCTGTAAGAGGTAACAGTCGAGTAGGGTCAGGTGTGCCACGTGCTGGACCTCAGCAGGTAATAACAAGGGAGGACCGGGGTGGTGGTGCAGGATTAATGGTTGCAAGTTCCAGAATGGTAATTTTTTTAAAGATTTTTTTTTTTACATTTCTCAGTAGCAGTTTACAGTTTAAGTCAGGGCAGCTGTTTAAAAATTATTCACTTAATATTTTATATTTCTATAAAGGTGCCTGGTCAGAGGCCAATATCTGCTACTAATGTGAAAGCAAAACCAGTATACGGTCGCAAACAGTTTAGTAATGCCATCAACAATCCAAGTGCTGGAGCTCCTAAATCTCTTTTTGGTAGCTACTCACAATCTTATGGCACCATCTCAGCCAGCAGCTTGGCATCTATACAAGGTCGCAAGTCATGACTAGTAAAGCCGCAGCCAATCACAGCACAAGATCACTACTACCCTGGTGACATAAGAGTTATGGAGGTACCTTCACATTACATTCCTTCTCCTCCATCAAGACCCAAAGAACTGAGTCCATATGATTACGATCCTCCAAGACACATGGGGTACCATTACTTGTAACCGTTAGTCTTGTGGCTCCAGCTGAAGAATTCATAAATGCATTTATGAAAACAGCTGGTAAAGGGTTGCGGCTTAATACACAAATCTACAGGCTATCAAATATTATTTTAATTTGTCTTCTTCATGATTTACTCACTAAAAGATATATTGAAACAATTTTACACAATTTATTTTACATACAATCTCAGAAATGTTCATTTGTATGTATCTATCTCAGAGAAAAAATATTTTTGCAAAATATATATAAAGTGAATAACTTAATGTCCAGAGCTGGTTAGCTTAATTGTTTTTCGGAAGCTTTACATTTTTAATGATTCAGCAGTAACTTCAGAAGTTATAATATTCTGTTTGACATAACTTATTGAATAGTCTGAAGAAATAATTGATTTAAGAAATATTGTGTAAAATGTTCTGCTCTAAATATCATTTTGAAAAAAAAATCTTGAAGTAAACCAAGTATAGAAGAAAGTTTTTTAAAAATTACTTTTGTGTTCAATGGAAAAAATAAACTCATCAGATTTTTGTGTTGGTTTTGTTAAAAGTTGTTTTGTTTCACTGGCAATTTTTTAATTAGATGTTTATGACAGCTGTCTGTTAAGTCACATAGATGTTTGGAAACATTATTAAAGCAATAATAACTGAACTTTAAATTAAATTTAAAATTGTATAAATGTTATATACATGTACATAATACACAAATGATATAATTTGTTTAGTGCATTAATATGTTATTCTAGATGATGAACATTTGTTCTTTGCTTATAGAGTGTAGACTCAACTGTCACATTTTATCATGAAGAAAACAGTATTTGCTCACTCTTTGTTCACCTTTGTACAGCATTCAGCTATTTTTTTTTAAAAAGATTTGTAAACCTTTTTCATCATTTTATGATGCGCAAACATAAAGGGGAAAAGCTAACAAACAAAACAATGTCAATAGAAACCTTTTGTAGATTTTAAGAAACTTTATGTTGTTGAAATTTATTAAGCAAGATGTTGAGAGATGCTATTTAGCAACAAGTCAAGTTCCTGTTGGTGCCACTTAGACCAATATGTTCATGTTTCAATGAATGGCATAAGTTGTAATTTCAAAATGTAAGTTAAATTTTGAGAAAAATCTGTAGACTTGAATGTCACTTATTTATATTATAAATGAAAAATACTCATTTTATAAACACTTTAAAATGCACCATTGAAATGATATATACTTCGATTGGTACTCTCTTCAAGAATATACAAATGTAGTATACAAAAAAATTCATAAAATATGAAATCCTTTACAGAAATGATTGGAAGTGGCACATGTTTGAATTTAGTTTCCCAACATATTTGCTTTATAAAACCACTAGTAGATGGCTCTAGTGTCATGGAACTAATATTACATGTATATATTATTCTGTACACATTGTTTATTTATATACATGTATTCACTTTTTTTAACAGTAGACCTGAACTCATGATTGAATCTTATACATTGTTTTTTTTTTTATTAGTGACAATCTTGTGACCTACTTATGCTACAGTGATTTTATTGACCGTCCATTTATAACAATAAATCAAATTGTGATATTTTATTTATGCCTTCATATATATTTCTCTGTGTATGTAACTTTTGTTTCACCTGAAAGATGTATTACATCAAGTGAACATTCCTTAGATATGAAGAGTTTTATTTTGTTCTGCCTTTTTTTTTTTTAAATTTATATGCATTCCAATTTATTAGTTTATGTTAAGTGTATATAAATCATTCAAGTTTTTTTCATTACACTGTCTGTATGAGACACTATTTTCGGTTTAGGATGTGCCACTGAATTAAGCTTCTCTTATGGTGATAGTATTGTCTGAAGAATTATTTTTTTTTATTTCTTTACCTCAAAGCTTACAAAGACACAGAGTACTGGTATTTTAAAGCTACAGTTAAATGAATAGTGAAATGAATTGTCTGTAGAAAATATTTATTTGATTCACAAATATACACAATTCTTTTATTCTTAAGCTTGATATTTGCGTTAGACATTTCATAAAAGAGATGAAATTTGATTTTATTTTCATTTGATTATTGCTTAATAATACTGATTGAAGTATAGTGTGATTGTTTGTTTTGTTTTACTGTTTTTTTTATTTTACATAATTTAACAATTAACAAACAATATAATTAAATCAATAAAATTATTCTTAAACATCTTTTTTTCTTGAATCTTAGACATTTTTGATTAAAGATTCTCTGTAGTTGTAAATGGTAGGGAGGTATATGAAGATATTTCTTTTATCATTAAAAAATACTATGTCTTATTTTCTGATTTTTTTGTAGCTACGTTTTCACTCATCTTTTCTTACCGTAAAAAGAAACATTGTTACTTTATCATACATTCTTAAAATTTATGAGTAATTTTTAATGACAGTGTTTTTCTATTGATGACCATTTAAGGCATATACATATAACAATGTACACAAGTAAATGAAATAAGCAGTAAATGAAACTAGATGTTTTTTTTATCATTTTTATTCATTGCTAGCTCGTCATAGTTTTGCTACAAGGGAGATAATTTTTAAAAGACAGATGCAGTAATGAATTCCATAAACCTTAAGAAGAAAACAAATGTTTCAACATGAGATGTTGTAAATTTCCTTAAATTGGATCTCATTAACATCGCTAATTTCAGAAGCAATGTCATTGCCTCCTTCATGTCTATATTATGCTGCTGTGTGTTGTCTTTCTCTCTCGAAATAGCCTAGCCACAATATTTGAGCAGCCATAACATTTCTGATTGTATGTTACATCAGCAAAAGAAGCATGAGCACTAATGAACAGTGTATACAAAGTTTTTAACCACTTATGAAAACAATCAACAATGTATAGATTTTTTTTTAATGGAAGAACAATGTAAAGACTTGTTAGATGTGGGAACGATGTATAGATTTGGTAGATGTGGGAAAGATGTATACATTTGTTACATGTGTGAACAATGGAAACACTGATTGCAGGTAAAATGTATTCACTTCTAGAACTGGAACCTCATCCCAGAGTCTAGCAGCTGCAACATCATAACAAACTTCATAGATGATAATTTCTCCCTGTTAAGTTAGCATTCACAAAACAACAATTCTCTTTAGCTAGATGTAAGCTTTCAAGGGTTAAAATAATGAATAAAATTCATGATTTGAATAACAAAAAAAAAAGGAACTGTGTAAAATCATTTGAAGTATTATTGAAATGATTTAAAAAATTTTAGTGGAAATGTATGAAAGATTGAGTCCCAGAGACTAAACTACACACGACTAAAGCAAAAAAAAAAATACGAGCTGAATGCCACGTCCAATGGAACAACGCTATAGACTAATCACACCAATTTCACGGAACTTGGTCAACCTGTGATATTACCATCGTCTTTCACTGGTGGACCTCGGTATATGCACGAGCTTACCAGAAACGTAATGACCATCGACGTCATTATGACCGTCCTGACCTATTCATCACATTTGCCTGCAATACTAAAAGGACTGAAATCAAAAATTTCTTTCACGTCAAAAGCCTCACTATCGCCACCAACATATGAGTAAGGCATTGCATCTGAAAATGTGCAAAATCAGTGCTTTTTTCCACAAAAAAAGGTAACGGGACGCCTATTTATGTCCGTCGTGTCAGGCAATTATACACTAATATACAAAAGTCTACGGGAAAAAGGTGCCGGAACGCCGTTCCGGTTCGTTCCGCCAGAAAATAAAAGCACTGCACAAAATGATGGCGTTGCTCACAAAGGTTAAGATTTTCGGATGTACAACTTGCTACATAGAGTGGAAAAAGCATGGTCTGATCCATGCACACATTCTGTTGTGGCTAGAGGATATCATTACAAGTGGTCATCGATCAAGTGCAGAAACCCATGATCACCAGACTGACCCTGCCCTCCCTGATCCTCAGACCGACTCTGTCCTCCCTGATCCCCAGACTGACCTGACCTCCCTGATCCTCAGACCGACCTGCCCTCCCTGATCCCCAGACTGACCTGCCCTCCCTGATCCTCAGACTGACCTGACCTCCCTGATCCTCAGACTGACCTGACCTCCCTGATCCCCAGACTGACCTGACCTCCCTGATCCTCAGACTGACCTGACCTCCCTGATCCCCAGACTGACCTGACCTCCCTGATCCCCAGACTGACCTGACCTCCCTGATCCTCAGACTGACTCTGCCCTCCCTGATCCCCAGACTGACTGACCTCCCTGATCCTCAGACTGACCTCCCTGATCCTCAGACTGACCTCCCTGATCCTCAGATACTGACCTGACCTCTGATCCCCAGACTGACCTGATCCCTGATTCAGACTGACCCTGACCTCCCCAGACTGACCTGCCCTCCTTGATCCTCAGACTGACCTGACCTCCTCTAATCCTCAGACCGACTCTGCCCTCCCTGATCCCCAGACTGACCTGACCTCCCTGATCCTCAGACCGACTCTGCCCTGACCCACAATCCTCAGACTGACCCTGACCCTCCCCTGATGACCTCAGACCGACTCTGCCCTCCCTGATCCCCAGACTGACCTCCCTGATCCCAGACAGACTGACCCATACATGATCCCCAGACTGACCTCCCTGATCCCCAGACTGACCTCCCTGATCCCCAGACTGATCCTGCTCTCCCTGATCCCCAGACTGACCTGACCTCCCTGATCCTCAGACTGACCTGACCTCCCTGATCCTCAGACCGACTCTGCTAGTATAAAATCTCTGACAATGTAAAGTAGCACAATGATTTTTTTTTTCTAAGACAAGCAGACCGAAGGCAAAACGGAACATGTCCTAAACGGTTCACGTAATGAAGTGACTATTACTATTACTTTTTCCATTATCATTTTTCGCAACGTATCTATGTAAACCAAGAATGACGAAATAACTTCAGATCTGATCAAATGATAGTATATTCATTGCAGAACAGCATCCCGCCTGACTTAGGTATGCACTCATTAATTCGTTAAGTTAAAAACATCATCATTATGAAATGGTCAAACGGTCGATCTATGCCACAACATCTAAACGAAGGAAATAATATTGGATGAATTCATTATGGTGGGGAAAATAATGATGATGAACACACACACATACACAAACTAATAAAGACAACTTTTGCAGACATTATACACATTAATGTCAGTATATATAAAAACCATCTGCAACTCCGAGACGGCAGAGAAACACAACTTCTATCATAATGAAAGGAAACTTGCCATAGAAAATCATTTAAAGTGTATGATATTTTAACACAATGTGAAGATTGTCATTGCGCTGATCAAGAGAACATGTGCGGAATGTTGTGAATTCGAATCAAGTTTAAAACTCTAATTGTCATGACAGAAAAAAAACGTGTAGCAATTTGCCTTTCTCTTATCGTCTGTAGGCCTACTAAACTTAACTTATAATTTTGCTTATCTAGATTTTATGTCTGCCGATATCTACATTTATTCAATCAGCATACCATTCTTTATGTCTTCACCATACTGACCTCTCTCTCACGCCACCCACTTAATAAGTTAAGTGGTCATTTGGTGACCCTTTACATTGTATTTTTTTTAAACCGTAAATCCATGGGCGTAGGAGAAAACCAATATTGACTATAAATCAAGTTAACGGTATATAGCCTAATAGAATAAAAAGTACTGCATATTGGAGTTGGCCCAAAGCACATCAGTGTACTGCACAATGACGTACTGAACAATGGAGTTGGCCCAAAGCATATCAGTGTACTGAACAGTGACGTACTGCACATTGGAGTTGGCCCAAAGCACATCAGTGTACTGAACAATGGAGTTGGCCCAAAGCACATCAGTGTACTGCACAATTACGTACTGAACAATGGGGTAGGCCCACAGCACATCAGTGTACTGCACATTGGAGTTGGCCCACAGCACATTAGTGTACTGCACAATGACGTACTGAACAATGGAGTAGGCCCTCAGAACATCAGTTTACCGCACAATAGTATGCTGCACTAATGTATAGTGCTCAGTAATACACTATAATTTCCAGTGCCGGATCAAGTCCCTTTGATGGCCCAAGCACCAACTTTTCCAAATTACTAATTAATTAAACCGAATGTCGTTTCAGCTGGATTTTCTATCATCCCGTGTTCAGTTTAACACATTAAGTAAATAGGGCCTAATAATAGCCTACTCATGTCTCCCGTGCTAACTCAATGACCATTGCACTATCGACTATGGTGGGATGAAAGTATGACACAGTAAAAACCGTCCCAATAGAGTTTTATAGGATCTAAGAGAAACACATTCCATCTTTTCAGAGATTTATCAAAAAAAAGTAGCAAAGGTAAAGTAACGGAATCATAGTTGTTTTTTTTTTTGTGATAGCACCCATCACTTGCATTTTGTCAAACTCGGGTAGAACTGTTCAAAATGTGTATCGCTTCATATCTACTAACAGAATGTTCTAAGTCATTCATTTTTTATTTATTATATTATTATTATGAAAACGGTAAAGAAAGCAATGAATTTAATAACTGAAAGAAAATAATTCCGCTATGAATTGTTCAATGTACTTTTTCTTGATGCCCTATACTAGTGCTTATTTTGATTATATGTTAATTCCAGGACTGATAATATCTTCAATACTGTTTGAATTTACCGATATTTTAAGTTAGTAAATAGTTTTACTTTGTTGTTAAATATAAACATCAAATTTGTTAAATGTAACCTTTACTTTTGTATTTATTTATTTATTTTTTTTTGGTTTTATATTATGATGTGTTATGGGGTGGGGAAATCACATAAAGGTTCAAAGGTCGTGAATGTTTGCATTGTACGTCATATTTTAATTTCAAAGACTTTTATTTACCTCTGTCATTTTGTGTGTGAGAGAGAGATCGGGGAGCGTTTCTTCTTTCTTCCAAAATTTAAGTAGAAACGCTTTCTCCTACACACATATACCTTTTTCCATTTAAAAATACACCACTGTTGAAACTGTTATAAGGGGGCAATGTTTAATAGTTATTAATATGATCAACAGACGACTCTATCAGTATAAACACCTTCCCAATTATTGATTTCCGATGTTTAAAAACTTTAATAACAATAGTTTAATACACTTTTTTTTCCTAGGCCCATTGTTTATTTTTTTTATACCCCCCATCTTTTCATTGGCTACACGCCGCTGATCCGTTGAGTCCCTCATTGTCCTTGCTGCAACAATCAGGTGTCACCACGTATCTGCATTCTGTTTGGATGAAGCCTACAAATGTTTGTGTCCATTGTGAACTGTTTACTTGCTGGGTCACATTTCTGTAAACTGTGAACGAAATGAAAGAAGTAGATACATATTTGATCACTATTTCACGTGTTAATGAAATGTTGCATCTTGTGTGAATTTTCTGCCAGTTCAGTTTTAACTCTTTCAACATGTCTTTGGTAAATAGTGTGTGGAAAAAGCGTAAGTAAAATACCTTTTATGATTACCAGAAAGGCCCGTAACGTGCCTGCGTTTTGTCTGGTCCCCCTCTGCTTGTTTGCTCTACTTAGTAACATTTATTTCCCGTTATGGGCCTGGCCCCTGCTGTAGAATGCCTGGCCCCTGCTGTAGAATTTTCACGCTACGGGGCTGTTACCAGATACTCACACGTAACTCGTGTTTTGAAACTTTAGAAATAAAATATTGAAGGGTCTATAAACGAGGCATTAGCCTACTGAAGATAAGGCAAAAATGCATTGACAACTAAACATACGGTATCGATAGTTTTTAAGTATAGCTTTGAACCTTAAAACCACTGATAAGTAGGAAAATTCCATTTGATTAACCATTTCAAAAGCTCTAACCTTTGTTAAATGAAAAGTTCAGGGTTAAATCTTTGTTAGGTAGAAAAAAGGTTCAAGTACAAGTCAGGTCAATAAAATGTTCAGTGATCCATGTAGGCCCGTAGCGTGCGGTGGGGGGCAGGGGGCCGGCCCCCCTGCGTTTTGTCTGGGCCCCTCTGCTTATTTGCTCTACTTAGTAAAATGTATTACCTGGCCCCCCTGCTATTGCCTGGCCCCTGCTATATAATTTTCACGCTACGGGGCTGGATCCATGTTAGAGAAATTAGATAATTTACTTATAAAATACATTATCATTTTGTGTCACGTGTTGGGGAGAGTACGTACAGCCAAGAGAGGTCATCAACCTTTCTTTGTAACAAATAAATGGGTAACTGAGCTAATAATGGGAGATAGATTAACCAATCAAAAGAGTCGGGGAATGGCTTAGAATTCTAGGGTGTTTTAATTTTTTATCAGAGATATAGTCGGGATGCATTTTGTTCAATTGAGAAGTCGAGTTTGAGAGTCCAGAAGAGGAGAGCAGAGTGAGGAGTCGGGAACAATGTAGCAAAAAAGTTGTAAACACGAGTTAGACGTCATGTGACTCAGGAGCACTGACTTGAAGCATATATAATGGAATTGTCATGGAGTATATGGATTTGTGTTATAATGTGCATTAGTTGATTAGTCTACACAGAGGCGTACCTAGGGTGGGGGTAGGGGGGTCCAAATTCGAAAGTCCCCCCCGGGCCCCAGCTTGATGGGCCCCAATTTTTTTACATTAAATATTAAGTACATTATCTCATGTCAAAATGCAGGGGCCCCAAAGAGACCAAGCTCCCCGGCCCCCCAAATCCCTAGGTTTGGCACTGAGTCTACACACCATTCTGGACACTGCAGAACTAATTAAGTTTGATTAGTTATTTCATTGATATTTGTTTATGGGAAGTCTGAATAAAGTAAATGGTTTGTGATGGACTCGGCTATATTGAATCAAAATTGATTGATTTCTACGAGTGTTGAAGGTAAAAGTGTTTAAAAAATTGAGAAACGCCTGCTGAACGCGCAACTTATAAGATATACAAGAAAGAAGAGTTTCAAGGTGACGTTAAGTTATACGGCCAATATATAATATATGCATCACAGCAACAACTCACGTCACGTTATATAAATCTCACAGAACAATATAAAACACCAAACAACATTATGGTGGCATGCCAACATTGGGATGTATGGAATTATAGTCTAATATGATAGCATTCTATGAAGCAATAGTCAGTCTTTTGAGAAATTGTAAATATGAGACAGTTTAATTGTCAAATACAGACATGGACCTATGGGCAAACAAAGACCTGTCATATTGTTTGATTCGACCCAAGCTCTACTTTACAAGCTTTATTAATACAAAATACGTTCATGTTTATATTATTGTAAATCAACACTGCATCCATTTGTTTTTGGCCCTTCTGTCAAATTTAAGAACTCATCGTGGCCCTAGGTTTAAAAAGATTGCCCATCCCTGATATAATATGATGACAGTCAATTGAGATATAGTTTAATATAATGTTAGTCTTTGGATATTGAAAAGCATTGCCGTAACGAGCTTAACTCGCGCCCGAGGCACAAAAGCCTACCTTTTTGATACATTTTTAGCCCCCCCCCCCTTTGAAAATCATATAATATTATATGTAAAATATAAATTTGGCGCCCCATTGTGAGTAGCGCCCGGGGATATATGTACCCCCCCCCCAGCTACGCCTCTGTTGAAAAGGGTTATTTCTAAACTAACCGAATGTGCTCGCGCTCACAACTCGCACAGGATGGAGTTAAATGGAATAACACATTTGCTGCTCGAAAGAGAAAACTATTATGATTATGTAGATGTGTGTTTTTAGCTCAACAAATATTCAGAGTTCGTACCTATTTGCTTGAATCACATACTGAATAAGTATTAATAAGTGTTCGATTTCATTGAGATTTACATCAGCCCTCTTCCTCACCTCCAAGCTCAAGGCCGACGTCAGCACTAAGTTGTTAGTGATAAAGCAGCTCACATTTTTTATGACAAACACACGCACATTAGCTGCGTAAAACAGTAAAACAATTGCATAGCTGTTGTACCTGTAAAACAAAAATCTGTTAAATGACAGCAACTCTGTTAATGAAATAAGTGCTCTTGTGCCATGTTAAGTAATTAAATAGGAAAATAAACTTATGTTTTAAAAAGAAACTTTATATATTAAAACATACATTTATAATAGTAACAAATGGCAACAAAATAAAAAAAAAACAACTTCTTCAAGCTTTTATCGCCCGCTTGATTTAGCTGATCACCCCCAAACAGTACGTGTCGGCCTTAGACATTTTTGTGATATAGGCAAGGACAAAAATGCCGCCCTTTTTAGTTTCATTTTTCTAAGAAAACTCTATAAATGCTATTTATTATAATACATTTAAAATTTGGCAACTTTATAAAAGTTAAAGAGTTTTAAGTATACGTAGTGTATTTTAGGAAGGTTTTTTTTTTTTTGGCTAAGTTAAAAAAGTAATGAAAAATTTTAAAAAAATGAAATGTCATGTTTATTAAGCGTTAATAAGATTGAAGAGAATTCAAGAAAAATATGCTTTTCTAGCTTTTGCAGAGGCAAACTCTTCAATTATTTCGGTCAGATCCAAATCTTCTGCAATCTTTTTCTCTATAGATATTGTAGCTAACCCAACCAAACGGTCCTGAGACATGGTAGAACGAAGATATGTTTTTATGAGTTTGAGCTTCGAAAAGTTTCTCTCTGCACTCGCCACTGTTATCGGGAGAGTAAGCAAAATTCGCAATGCCACGTACACATTCGGAAAAAGAGCAGCCACGCCCATTCCACATAGATAGTCTAATATAACTCCCGGGCTTTATTTTTCTATAATTCTCCTTGATAAAACAAATAATTCATCGCACAGTTCTGTTGCATTAATGTCTGCCGAATCTTCGTTTTCAGATGTTAAAGCTAATTGAAGGTCCATGCAATCTTTAAAAACCTCTCTTTTATCACATTTCTCCAGTTTTTTGTCATACAAAAATCCAAATAAATCGCTATGAGATGTTAACTGCATAAATCGATCATTACCTGATTGAATTGCGGTATCCAATATCTGGTTGAAAAAATTTACTCTGAAATTAATATCTGGCTCGAGAATTGGATCGTCTGAAACTTCATAGTCAAATTGTCTCTTTCTTAGTCGAGATCTTATTTGTATTTCCGTATTGAAATTGCACTCAATATGAAAATCTTCAGCCAATGATTTGTAATTGCTTTGGCAAAACCTTCATCTGTTCTATAATTCTGGAGCATAATTTTAGTTGTGTTCAATTGTTGAATAGATTTTTTTAAAATCAAGATCTTTTTCTTGAAATGTTTTGCTAGATATATTGATCTCAAATAAAACATCATACCAAATCACTAATGAATAAATAAACTTGAAATCGAGCATTTTTGTGCAATTCCCTTAGCTTCTGCACGGAACTGGGTTCCACGTGGTCCAGAAAGGGAAACGTCATCAGCAATTGAAACGAGTGCATCGTAAATTTCAACTGTTTGGTATCGAATTACCTTCACGGCATTAACTCGACTTTCCCGACGTGTTGCGTATAACTTGTTAACAGTTAAACCTGCTTCCTCTTTGTTTTTGACATATTCTAACAACACATTCCAGCGATGTGTTGGTGCAGATAAAAAGGTGTATATATTTAGAATTACCTCAAAAAATCTGAGTGCTTCCAAACAACAGTTTACGGCATCATTCACCACCAAATTCAACGAATGCGCAATGCATGGGGCATAAAAGGCATTTCAATTTAGCTCATTAACTATTGCTTGGCCACCATTGTGTATTCCCCGCATGTTCGCTCCGTTATCGTAGCTTTGTCCACTCTTATCATTTAGAAAAATGCCTGAATCTGACAGCTCTTTAAGTAAAATTTCCTACATACTTGCACCTGTAGATTTTTCAAGTTCTGCGAATCCAATGAAGTGTTCATTGATAGAAACTTCTGAAGGTTTGTCATTTGTCGATTCATTTGCTGTAACAAATCTAACAATCATTATCATCTGTTCTTTGTGACTGGCGTCTGGTGTGCAATCGAGAACTATAGCGTAATATTTTGCATTTTTAGATCATTTATCCCTTTCTGTTTTACCTTCTTACTCAACAGTTCAATGATCTCATTCTGAATATTTTTTCCCAAATAATGGTCATGAATTTCATCTGATTTTATGTCTTATATGTTCTTTCATTACCGGATCAAAGTCAGCAATAACTTCAACAAATTTCAAAAGTTTCCATTATGAGATTATATAACCGATCAGACTGCCTTCTCATGGGTAAATTTTGAACTCCATGTACTCTGACCAAAGATATTATTCTTTCTAATACATCCTTCCAGTGTTTCGCTTCACGATTTATAAGGCGCTGATTCACGTCATCAATAGTTTTATTATTTGTTATCCTCATTTTTAGTTCTTTCCACTCATGATAACTGGTTAAATGATCTGGAGATTTTTCATGATGCTGCAATATACTTGACAAATTTTTCCAGTCACAACTGCCATGTTTTTTAAGGCAGATTTACTCCTGTTATATATTCTGCAGCAAAAACAATATACCTTTTCTACTGACGTAGAATAAATCAACCATTTCCTTTTTAAAGTTTCTCCGTTAGCCAGTTTGCGCGTATAGTGGTAATTAGAAAAGTGTCTCCCACTTTCATCTTTTGGAAACAAGACTCAAATTTGATCTGCTTTGAATCATGCTGAATAAGAAAACAACGATCTGGTCATTTAGCAGGATCCTCCATTATATCTGAATCTAATTCATTTATTTTATTTTTAATTTTTATATTTTTGATTTTATTTTACTTTGCTGGAATTTGCCGCTCCTTGAAATAATGCCGCTCTAGGCGGCTGCCTATATCGCCTATACCTAAAGCCGGCACCATGACCCCAAACTTGCAACCTACCACCACCCCATGGTGTTGGTTCCAACGTCCCCGGTATCTGTAATCTGACAATCATTTTGCGCATGTCCATAAACAAATGGCGGACGACGTTTACAACAGTGTTGAAAAATATAAACATTCAGCTTAAAATTGCTTCTGTGATTTCAAACATTTAATCAGATGCAAAAATGATAAAAATATCAATCTCACTCATAAAAGCTTTACTCTTATTAAGTTTATTGCTTAAAGGTAATGATAAATCTTGGACAAACACGGTTAATGAGTAATTAAATGGTAATCTGAAATCTCTTATTTTACCGACCAAAAGTATTTTGATAAATATTATTGATAAAATATTAGATTACCAAACATATTATATATATATATATATCATGTATTACATATAACATGTACTTGAAGTTTTATTCGTTTTGTTTATAATTTTATGACATTATTTTTGCCAAATTTAAATTAAGCCTAAATCTTTTTTTTAGCTTATTCGCCCAGGCCCCAGGAGATAAATGCCATCAAATTGTTCTTTCATATCCTAAAGCTAATACAAAGGTCTTCAATTTAATAATTTTATGTTAATCAAATGAAATGGACAGAAAAATTACTTAGTAACTTACTTATTATAATAATTCTAAGCTACATAAAAAAATTCTTTGCCCTTATTTATAAAATTGCCGATTTTTCTATTGAACACATGATATAGGGAGAAAATTTTTTTTAAAGTAAGTTAGGATTTTTAGTGAGTAATTTGTTTGGTCTATTTCTTTCGATTTGGATCAAGATCTTTCCAATGACACATGTAAGAATCATTTATCTCATGGACTGTGGTTAACAATTACCATAATAAATACTAAATAGTAAGTAAGTTATTTTTATTTACTATTTAAATTAATCATTGTTTAGTTTAAGTGTTCAGTGCTTTTTTCTTATTGAAGTTTGTATTTGTGTTTTCAGCAGTGCTTAACTTGAGTCAAAGAATAACTCAGAGATTCTTTCATCTTGGATCTTCTCTTCTTTTACCACACATTCGCAATGAACTGCTTAAATATGAAGGTGGTTCAGTGGAACTGGACATGGATAACATAACTGGAATAGCTATCATGACCCTTAACAATCCAAAGAGAATGAATGCCATGACTGGTTTGTAGATCTTTGATCCATAATGAACTTCACTCCACTAACTTTCTTTCTCTCTCTTATGATATATGCTCCAAAGGTGACCAAATACAGCCACATGCTACTCTTCATTGAGTTCAATAATGCACCCACTGAAGTTTTAAATCATTTTGTTTTATATTATTACAGATCTATATTTCACTGAAACTAGTTGTATCATGGGGTTGGGACGGCAGTGTGGTAGAGTGCTTAACTTCTAATTGAAAGGTGCCAAGTTCAAGCCATGGTGAAAACCTGGTCTTCTTTCAAGTCTGATTGATATCCCTAAGTCTACCAGCTTGATGTAATGCCCGTAGTTGCCCAGGAAGTCTAGGTGCCATGCTACAAAAGTCTATTTTGAAAGCCACACAAAAGAAAATAATATAAATGGTCATTTCAATATCCCTAGGATTGGGTGACAGGTCCCAGAGTATATGTCTGTATGGGCTTAATCTTAAGGATGACTCTTACACCACTGAAAGTGACACATAACATTTAAATGTTACAGGAGAGATCTATTAAAAATCAAAAGTAAAAATTTTTTAGCCCCACTGAAACTGCCAACATAATGTTGACTTTTTGTAAATGGTCAATCTAAATTCGTACATTCAAAATAACTATCAAACAGCATTAAAATTTTTATTATGATTGCAAATTAAAAATCTCTGGCCGGCGACCCATGGCACGTATCCATAAACACCTCTGCTATCTCACCTTTATAAGGGAAATTCGTACCTCTCGTAAGGGGGCCCGCGGTTGGGACTTTTGTTTGGGGCCCAGTGCTTAAATGACAGTTATGGGCCCCAGTTTCATTAGAGTCCAATATTTGCAAACAGTAGTTTTGGTAGCATTTTCGTCATAGACCCACAAAATGCCTTTGCCAATGGCCACCAAAAACATAAGAAACGACTCTGACTACAGTAATATAGTGGACAGATGGTCGTGTGGTAAAGCTTTCGACCACCGACCTGAGGGTCCCTGGTTCAATCGCCGGTGAGGACCAATGCATATTTCAGGTAATGGCTAACGTCTCCACTATGTCTCCCATGGTTCCTCCATGACACTATGGTGAGGATGAAAGAAGGGCATCATAAAAACCTTCCCACTGGTGGTTTATAGAATCCAAGAGATTTCATCTCATCCTTACAGGCACTTCACACAAAATAATACAGAATACACGGTATTATTATAAATGCCCAATTTGTAACATGGTATATTGTAATTATGCTTAAATGCAGTGTGGGATGGATGGCCAAGTGGTGTAGATACTCGCTGTCTATCTGGGAATTTTTTCCAGGTGAAATTTGGTGCAAAGTCATCCTGCAAGTCCACCCAGCTTTAAATGGGTACCTGGCTTAAGTAAATGCAGCTGGGCGTTATGCAGAGGTTGTAGAAACAGATAAATTCTTAACTTCATCAGCCCAGATGGCCCATTAGGGCTAAGGAAACTTTTCTTTTAAATGCAGTGGTATCTTTATCGGGGACCCATAGCACCAGGGGGCCTTTTTTATGAGGCCTACCATCAAATATTTTACATGTCCCTGATATTTTTACGAAGTCACTACTTCTATGTCTATCAATAATTATTTAAATGAGGATTTTCCCTATTGAATGAATGTTCTATCTGGTCTAATTGAATTTTAATCGCATCACTCTGTAGCTCTTTAATTATAAAGTAAGAATCTGTATTTTTTTCTTTTAATCGTGATCAAAAATTGCAATAAAATTTGCATAAGCTTTAACAGAATCAAAAACAAGTCCTCCCTTTGTAACAGAATCAATGACAATTCCTCCCTTTATAATGGGTTTTAACAAAAACTGGACCCCACCCCCTCAACATCCCTACACCAAATGTTGTACAAAAATTTTGATTGACCCTTTTAAACCATATTATGTACAGCTGACTTATATGTAAAAAAAAAATAAACAGAATTATATGTATTGAGTTGTTCAAGATTGCAAGCCAATTTTAAAACATATTTTGCCTGTTAAACAGATTTAAAATTTCTAAAACAATACAATTTAAGATCATGAACAAATCGAGACAATGTATCCTATATAATTTACCTTCCCATAAACAAAAAATTGTCAAACTGTTTCTCAACTCCTGTCTCTCCTTCCCATTTAGTTGACATAATCAATGGATGACGGCCATAACAGTTTTAAGACCACTTATGTTATGGGGATGCTAGGGGGTAACTGTCAATGGCAGTTTTCTAAAGACATGAAATCAGATATGCCTTTTTCAACTATAATATCACTTTGCAAGAGTTTCTGGCTTTACCAAACACTCAGCACTACATGTATTATTATATATGATTTTCATATATATATTTTTTCAAAAATTTACAGGCAAAATGATGGTAGACATGTCTGACTGTGTTGGAGAACTTGAATTGTGGCATGAGGGGAAAGGGCTGATACTTCATGGTAAGGGAGGCAACCTCTGTTCAGGAGCTGACCTCAGTTTTGTCAAGAAAGCCCTGCATTACGGTGAGGAGATGGCAACCTACCAGCACGACACGCTGACAAGACTTCTTAACCTCCCCTTAATCAGCGTTGCCTTAATTCAGGGTCACACCCTTGGAGGGGGTGCTGAACTTTGCACAGCATGTGACTTTAGAGTTATGTCCCCTAAGGCAAAGATAGGCTTTGTTCATTTAAAAATGGGTTTAACCACAGCATGGGGAGCCGCTACACGTCTCACTAAACTTTTAGGACACAGAAAAACACTGGACCTTTTATGCTCTGCGAAAATCCTTCTTCCATCTGCTGCTTTGAGAATTGGTCTTGTTGATTATGTACTTCCCGATGATGTGTGCATAGATGAGCTCCAGGAAACTAAGAAATGGCTGCTGAAAAACTTTTGCGCCTTCGACACAGGCCTTGTGCGTGACATCAAATCATTAGTGGTCAGTGCTGAGCATGACAGTGACATTGCACATGCTCTGGAGAAAGAAAGAAAACTATTTGCAAGAACGTGGGGTGGCCCAGCACAGCTAAAAGCTCTAGCAGCCAACATTAAACATAAAGGACCCTTTGTTGAATAATTACTGACAATACCTACTGACAATACTGACATCTTCAATACTGACTTCACTAACTTAGTGGAGGCTATTGGACACTCCTATTATTGATTTTTTTCTAGCCTTGTATTTTCTACTAATTCTAGCCATGTTGTTATGTACAAGGTTTTAAAACAAAAAAGGCTCAACATTTTAGAAAAAATAAATACAATATTCTTGATGTATAAGCTCTTATATGGATGCATTGAATAAAAGATTTGTATTATACCCTTCTATAGATTTGCATATCTTTAATTACTTGTTATTAATTAATGAATGACTATATTTCAAATGTTTTCTATCACCATAATCTTCAAAAATGTCAGAACTCGAAAATGTTTTTGTTCAATGCATAGACAGTTATCCTAACTTAGATGATTCTCTTGTTTAAATCTAGTAAGTCTAGCGTTTGAAAATGGATGACTCATTGTTAGGTGGTGAGCCCAACAAAGTGCATAATAAAAAATTTCCTTAATGTGAGAATTACATGGGCATCACAGGCACGGCTAATAAAGGGCTCTACACAAGTAATCATTACTGGTTCAATGTGCTGTCAATAGATAACATAACATTGTTTGAGGGTTCCATTAGATGTGTGATACAATGTTATTCACATGGGTATATAAAACTATATATATTTATATGTAAGTATGAACATAAAGTAAATTTCAATACAAAAAGAAAACAATTTTAAATAGTGGCTATTTATATTGATGTTTATTAGACAGCTATATAAGTCTCTAGAAATTACATCTCTTTACTTCCATGATTATGATTTTGAAAAGCAAAAAGAGACGAAGTTCAGAAGAGTGAAAAATTGTCTCAACATTTTCTAGATGGCACTACATGGTCACTGACCATTGGTCAGTTACCTATTTAAGGCAACCTGTGCTAAACTCAATTTCTTTAAAGAAGCGACATACAGTATACCTAAATAAGCAATAATTATCACAGCTACATTCTCTGATATGCTGGTTGCAACATAAATAAAAAAACTTAAGATTTTGTAGAAACATTCTGGGTGTGGGCTGAGGCGCTCAAAGCGCTCTGGTATTCACATAATGACGTGGTGGATCAACGTGTTTGAGCCTCAGACAGAAGTCGTTGGCGCTGATATCGAGGAAATTGTAGTTCTCCGTCAGCCACGGATCAGTGAACTGGAAGAGTTGACGGTGAAACCGTTGTGGGTGCCACCTTCCCAGATTGAGAGCCTGTGTGGTGAAATATGGCAGCGTCTCGTAGGTCTCACTGTCTCGGAGGAGGCGATAACTCTGATCTCTGTAAAATAGAAACAAAAAAAAAATAGAAACAAATAACTGAACATCAAATTTACTTACAAGTAAGAGTTTTCTAACGAATTTTTCAAAATTCTGTGGCATTTTAAGGCGCTGGTGTATTTTAAAAAAAAAGTAAAAAAAAAAAAATGGTGTTTATAGCTTTTAAGATTCTATGTGTTAACAGTCTGAGTAAAGAAAGTAGTTCATAACGGAATCGGATTAAGCGGAGGTCGCTCTGTGTGCACGCCCTGGGCTTCGCCTAATCTCTATTTAACACGTGCCATTTTATTTTTCATGTCCAAGTCTATTTATAGGACCCATTATCTTCTGCTAATCACGGGGCTCCCACTGGCCTTAGTACGCCACTAGTCTATGAGAAGAGAAAGTCCTTCCCTGGTTTTGTTCGATACAAACGCTGGTAATCATTTGGTAGGTTCGGAGTTTGTTTTTGTTTCTTATGTGTGTGTGTAATTGTAATATTAACCTGATAGCATTTTCCATTTTCAAATTTAGCGCCGTATTTCTGGATCCCAGTTTCTCCAGTGCTATAGCGTCAAGGGTGAGGAGTCGCCGCCCGTTAATAAGATAGTGTATAAACAAGGGAGCGAACTGATGCAATTCAACTGATGCGGCCCAGTTTGCGACCTATAGAATAGACAGTATATGAAAGATGATATGCATATATGATATATCTGATAGGGAGACAGTTTATGAAAGATAATATGCATCTATATGTTAGGAAGGCAGTCTATGAAAGATGATATATCTGTTAGAAAGACAGTTTATGAAAGATGATATGCATCTATATTTTAGGAAAACAGTATATGAAAGATGATATATCTGTTAGAAAGACAGTTTATGAAAGATGATATGCGTATATCTGTTAGGAAGACAATACAAGGATATCTAATTGAAAATGTGCTCATGATCAGCAAATACAGAACATTGTTTATTTCTTTACATTGGTTTTTGTGCCATATGTTGTTGTTTTTTAATGATCAATGATTCTCAACAAGTTAAACGTGACCCCCACATCATTCCCCATCAGCCCCGTAGCGTGAAAATTCTACAGCAGTGGCCAGGCCAATAGCAGGGTGGGCCAGGAAATAAATGTTACTAAGTAGAGCAAACAAGAAGAAAGGCCAGACAAAACGCGGGGGGGGGGGGGCGTTCCCCATCCCACAACATTACTGCTTTTGTTTTAAAGAAATCTGCATTGACTGAGTTTCATCCAAATCTCACCTGGTAGTGATCGGCGAAATAAAAATCTGGCTTGTCAATGCTGTTACGACTTTCGATTCTGATTGCTTCATCCGAAACGAGACGTTCGCGAGGCAGACATTGCCGAAGAAACCCCATGTAGCTAACATTGTTATTCATGTCTAGTTTTCTTGGGTTTGAAGTGAAACCCTGTGAAAGAGAAAAGATAACCAATCAACTGATATATATATATATATATATATATATATATATAGGCCTATATATATTCAGCAATGATTATTATTATTATCTATTAAGCTAGTACAATGGATAACTTGGATATTAACTTTAAATAGTCATATATGTTTTAAATCCGAAATAATTGGATGTAGGCAGTGGCGTAGTGGGGGGGGGGCAATGACTAGGGGGTCATCATGCCCCGGGCCATACAAAAAGGGGCGCCAAATTGTATATTTTACATATAATATTATATGGTTTTTGAGTGAGGGAAACTAAAAGGTATTGTGCCCCGGGTGCGAGTTAAGCTCACTACGCCACTGGATGTAAGGTCTGCTTTCGGGCCGTCTAGTCCGTTTTAACAGAATTCGACTTGCAAATGTCATATAAGCTGCACTGAGCGCGCGCACACATATTACAACCAACTGCAGACGTTTCTACGAGTAGGCCTTTGATACCATTATGTAAATTTCCTCCCAAAGTGCGCACATCCACTACCTTTTACTCAGTGCTTTTTTTTTTTTTTTTTTAAAAATAGGTGCCGGTACTCAGTGATGAATTGCCTAAATTTTAGCTAAAACCCAGCGTCTAGTTTAGTTCTTATTGCGCACAATTTTAAAATAATTCAATTTTAACAAATTAATAATATAATAAATTAATAATAAACGTTAAAAGTTAAACTTAAAATACAAGAAAAGTAATAATTTTTCCCCAACATTGAAAAGGTGCCAGTACGCCGTACCGGTGCGTACCGTCACAAAAAAAAGCACTGCTTTTACTCACGAAAAATTAGAGGGAACATTATAGGGCGCTATGCGTGTTAGGGCCACGCGTGAGTGCGTGGATGGAACATAAATAAATAACACCATCCCAGCTTTGAGTGATCAGAGGTAACGTGACAGAAGTTTATCTTCAGATGAGTGTACAGCTTGCCCCACATTGTATCTATTTAATGTTTGTCTGTACCACATTGTATCTAGTTAATGTATGTCTGTACCAGGCCCATAGCGTGCGGGGGACAGGGGCGGGACCCTGCGTTTTGTATGGCCCCCCTCTGCTTGTTTGCTCTACTTAGTAACATTTCCAGCCCCCCCCCCTGCTATTAACCTGGCCCCTGCTATAGAATTTTCACGCTACGGGGCTGGTCTGTACCACATTGTATCTAGTTAATGTCTGTCTGTACCACATTGTATCTAGTTAATGTCTGTCTGTACCACATTGTATCTAGTTAATGTAGGTCTGTACCACATTGTACATCACATTCCATATCTCGATCACATGCCTCACTGCGCTTAACTTAAACGGTGTGAATTTAGAGTCGAAACAATCTTTTTACAAAGATTCAACTGCGTCGTCGCAGGAATTTAAAACTTGGCTACCATACTTTCAGGATGACTGGATTTGCTGGTGTTTAAAAAAAAAACTAATATCTCTGACAAAAGCCATACTTATTGAACACCCTACGTCGATATTGTCATTACCGTTTGCTGGCTTTCTGGCTAACATTCCATCTCTGCTATATTTAGCATAATCTCACAGCCTTTTTTTTTTTTTATCTAAACGAACATTTCGCATCCGTTACTCCCTATATATACACATTTACTTTATTTTTAATGAAATTCCCAACAAAATTAGAAATTATCACTGAGAGCTCACCTATGATATTTATAAAAATGTTCATAATATCGATAATCAATACTAATAAAAATCGATAAGATTTCCAGCTAAACCTAAATATGAGATGATATGGCGGGGATGGGGGGTTGCTTTGTCTAAAGGACCGTAATGCACCTTCCCGCCTAACTTTTCCAACATTTCCTTATAACTTATAGCTATAATTGCCTTATTCATGTGACAAAATCGTGTGGGGGTAACGAGGGTTTGGACAGTAAGCATTGGTAACACAAGAGGCTATATGTTAGGTCCTGGCACAAAGAAAATCCAGAAGAACGCATAATATTTTTGATTTCATAAACTTTGGTTTAAAAACATGTTGTAAATAACTGATAAGAATCTCAAAATTGGATCGGTTTGTGGGCAACACACATTTTCACGTTAGCCTTGAGCTGAAGATGAAGTATACAAACAGTAAACAGTGAAGGAACAGCTGAAAACTTACTGCCATATTTTAGATAATTGATAAAACAGGGTATCACACATTAAAACTCAACCATTTCTTTAAAACAAATAAATGATGGTAGCTCGACACAGAATTGGTGACATTCAGATCAAGAAAACAAAGGAATACAAACAAAAAACCCAGATACTTAAAAACACTTTTATTGAATGAAAGTTCCCCCCCCCCCAGGAAGTGTGAAATTAATCTAAATATGATGCCAACCACTTGTGATCTTATTGTATGAGCCCCATGTTAATCGATCATCAACATTTCACAGAGGTATAGTGACTAGAATTCCCATTCATTGGCGGCCTTAGAGGGTTAATTTATAGATCTCTCAGTGGTGGCAACCAGGGTAACTGCTCTATGCCCATCGATATGAGAATTTTTGTCGCCCTAAGTGTAACGAAACAAAACTAAAAGTTTCAAGAGCAAAGTAGGATATCAAACATGCCTACGGTCCAGCATGAATAAATTATCCGCAGCACACTATAGTTACATGTCTCTTTTCACCTGTGCGTATTGGTAAACATAATGTAATGTTTCAGTTACTTTCATACAGTTTTCTTATTTAATAATGCACGATGCTTACTAACGTATATGAATTGTTGTTGGCTGGGGGAGTGGGGTGTTCCTCTCAACCCCCCCCACTCCCAGCTCCTGTCCTCACATTGGTTACTCTAAAACAACAACTCAGTTCCCTGTGATATCCCTGATGTTATGTATGGGGGTTGGCCAGTTCCCTGTGATATTCCAGATGTTATTATAGGGGGTGGCCAGTTCCCTGTGATATTCCAGATGTTATTATAGGGGGTGGCCACACATGAGGTAGATGAGAGCCCCATTCCGGTTTTATGTGAAAACATATAGGACTACAAGCAAAACAATCCTGCTAAGAGCTTCACCATAGTCAATTTTAGTAATGAGATAATAGAAAGAAAAAAAAACCCAACTAATTAAGGGAGCCACTGTTGTCAAACTCTTCGGCTAGTTTAGTGTATAAAAGCAATTATAAACTACCTATTAATGTTTGAGTTTGCTAGATGTGAGATCTCAAAAGAGGCAACATTTCATCCTTATAAGAGACCTCAGGTGACGTCATATCGTGTCCTGGTTCCAATCCCAGCAACACAATGCTATTGTCCGGAACATCTCTTATCAAAGCTGCCCAAGAGTATAAAGAATTGATTCAAAGAAAAAAAAATACTCCCAACAAAGAATGGCTATATTGTAAGCCAGTA
Organism: Bulinus truncatus; assembly: GCA_021962125.1. Taxonomy (NCBI): domain Eukaryota; kingdom Metazoa; phylum Mollusca; class Gastropoda; family Planorbidae; genus Bulinus; species Bulinus truncatus. The sequence continues at coordinate 12,108,293 of JAGDYQ010000005.1, read as the reverse complement.
AATAACAGCTGCAGTATCTACAGCTGACCAGCACCGGGTTTGATTTAATAACTAAATGGTAACTTATTGAATCTGATGCATTTTTAAAAAAATAAGTAAAGAAATAAATAGTAGATTTCTGGCTGATTTTCATTTTATTAATGATAAATAATAGCCCCTTGCTGCAATGAGAAATTTCTTCTGGTCTGCAGCTTGTCAGTTTATATAATGCCTTACAATTTATTAATTAGCTTTCTCTTTTTCTAAGCTATGACAGTAAATAAAAAAAATTAAAAAAAATAATGACAGAGATAATTATCATTTAATTATCTATTAAACCATTTGAATGCTTATGACTATGAAATTGTACACCAATTACAATTTATTTAATTAAAACAATTACATGTATTAAGATTTACTTTTACAATTTCCAGTGCGTTTACAAAAAATAGTGACATCAAAAAGCAGAACATACAATACATGTATACAAAAAAAATCTGAAAAAAAAGAGCCAGATAAGCTCAATAAAGAAAAAGCTCCAAGTGAAAACTAAGCAGTGTAATGTAATATTATAGAAAATTTATCATCACAGTGTTCCAGAGACACATTAAAATTAACTAGCATTTAAATTTCTGAAAAAAAGGAAGCAACAAGCACATTAAAAAAGATTTTTTTTATCATACTTCATATACAATGACACACTTTACTGAGTGAAAGAACAAACTGAATGTACTAAATCAGTACATAAAAGCTATCATTATGCTAGTTGATATAATGATAATCATTACTTTAAAACAACACAATACATGAAGTTTCTTGAAAAGTAAATTTATAAACTAAAGTACAAACCTTCTAAGAAAAGAAATTAAAATTTATTATAATAATAAAATGTTGAGAAAATAATAATATAATCCACTATGCGAATTTTGTGGGGTTTTTTCTCTCTACATTTTAGGTTACTGTTTAGAACTATTTCGCAATGAAAATGAGAACACTATTACATTAGAAATGAACAAAAAATTAACTAACCTAAAATACTGATTATATTCAATGATATTTATGTTTTTAGTAAAAAGTGTGTGGTGATAATGATTAATAAATATTTTCAATGTAAAATAATCACACACACATATATATATAATGCCTACTCTCACTTCTAGGCTATGTGTGTGTCCAAAGCATTAGAAATGGAGGGCAATACCCATTTATACATGTACTAAAATTTGAGATATATAAGAAAAAAAACAATGCTGGAAAAATCAACCATTAATTGTAAACTCTATATAGTTGGTTAATACATGACAAAAAAATTAATAAAAATATTATTAGAATCTTTTTGGGGAAAAAAACAACCAAAAAAACAACCCATCAAATTAACACTTATGTCTACAAACTTGAAAAATGTGAGCAATATCAAATATGAATCAAAGCCATTATGTTTATTTACAATTTTTAAAGACCTAGCTTGATTGACAGTAAAGATTCATTTAATTGTTCCTTAAATAGTAAAGATGTCATTATTTTTTTAATTATTTTAGAAAAAGTATGTAAAAAAGTTACTGAAGACACATAAGGAAAGATAGGTCATCTAGATATAATGAGATTGATAGTAAGTTGAAATGTATGAATATGGGAGATATATTACTGACTGAACCAGTTTTTTTCCATTAAAATATTAGTCTTTTTCAAAGATAGATTTATTATTGATATCAATTCAACTATTTTGGTTCATCACTCCTTTTGTCTTGATCTATTTCATTACTATTTTTGCCTACTGTGCAGGCTGTTTAGCTAGCAAGGAACATAAATGGTAAAAATAACAAGCTGTTCTCTAATACAATAACAAATGACACACTTTCCTACAATAGAAAGTGATTAGAACATCAAAGTGATAACAGTTGTAACTTTGATAAGTCCTTGGTGAACAGATACAAAGATTTCAACAGCAATTTTTCCATCCACCCTTTTCACAGCTGTGGTAACTTATAGTTGACTACTTACTGAATAGAAAAAAAAATTATTTCTTATGAAAGAAGAGGGATGTCAGCTATCAGAAAAGTAAAAAAAGAAAAAAGGATCTAAAAATATGGCAAAAATATGTCACTGGTTACATATTTCATGATGATTCAGGGACATCAAAAACTCCACACACCATATTAGCAGGCAGAGCTTTATCTGAAAAATATTTTAATATATATGTTACCAGTAAAGTATATAATGCAGTTATTTTCATAGAAAACCTAGTTATTCCATGAAAAAACTGATCATGTTCATTAAAGTGTGTAATATGTTATTAATTTGACACTTTAACTAGTTATTCTTTGAAATAACTAGGTATTCTATAAATTAACTAATGAGAGACAGTTAAAGTGTAAAATGAACAATTTATCTAAAATGAAATAACTAGATATTCTATAATTAACTAATGATAGACAATTAAAATGAAAAAGAAGCAATTTATCTAATTTATGCAGCATATAAATAGTATTTATGGAAACGTACCATAAAATCATTTGTTACAACAAGGATTACTAAAATGACACTTGGAATTACAAAGAACATTATTTCTAAAACAAAAACATTTTTTACATGAAAATTTTTTTAATCTCTGACCAGTACCTAAACTTTGAGCTGTAGCAACCAACCGGAGTGCTACAACCGGCACTTCTTCGATTTTAATTAGTTTTTGTTCGCAGACACTGAACTGGGATCGGGGATATAATTGTTCTATGCAGCCATTTCTTGTGCCCAATTGGAAAAATCCTTCTTCAGTTATTTTTATGATGATAGCTTTTCCTCTGTCAGCTTCAGGCACTGGGATACGGATGGTAAACCCCACAGAGACTTCAGAATGAGATTTATCCGACATAAATTTCATGTTTTTCGCTTGAATTTCTAAACATTTTTTAGACTTTTTTCTTTCTCTTTGAACATTAAGTTCATTAAAACATAATTTGCAGATTTTCTGCTCAACTTCATCTTCTGAAACATAATTTTCCAAACATGATGTATAGACAAGCTCCATACATTTGAAGCAAACTATATCTTCACTGCATTCTTTTAAACAGACAACATATACTTCCGTAATGGGATTATTAAATACTGTTTGTTCAACTACTTTTTCATTATCAGGTTGAGAAGAAACATACATTGCAGTCAAAGTATTTTTTAATTGATCTTCATTGACCAACGAATTAAGTGCTTCCTTCAGAAGCAATTGCGAGATATATAATATAGATTATTTTACACTTTAACGGCTGCAGATAGTTATTCTATGAAATAACTAGTTAAACCATGAAATACAAGAGAGTTTTACACTTTAACGAACACAATCAGTTGTTTCATGGAATAACTAGGTATTCTATAAAATAATGGATTTCATACTTTAACGGTAACATATACATAATAATTTATTACAGAAAATTTCCTTGTACATGAGTGAAAAAAATTATGCTAAAACTTTTCTCAACTCAATTTTTTTTTTTTTAAATGCACTGTTATAAGCAGACAAGAGAAAACAAACCTATTTGTTTAGGATATGGGAGGTGTAAATTTTTCATGATGCTGATAAACTCATTCTTAGGTTTAATGAGCCTAGGATTGTAGCGAAGCTCTTCGCCAACTGTTGACATGGTTTGACCTATAAATATTTTTTTTAAATATATAAAAGTATTATTGAAAATAGGGATACAGTACTCATTAACTTATGTATGAATAAACATAAATTAAATAAAAATGAAAGAAATATATTTTTGCTACCTGTGTAGTCATGAGCTGGAAGTACAAAATAGTTTTGAGGTAAACTTAAGATTTTTTTATGAATGGAGTCATACAGTGAGCCAGGATTTCCTAAAAAATATCAACAAAAAACTTATTACAAATTTCTCTTGGTATATTAAAATATAATGAATATAGCTATAATGGTTTTAAGTTGAAAATAAACATTGCTTGATAAAAATTAATTTGTCTTTATTTTTAAGTCCTGAAAAAAATTACCATAAGCTGCTTAGCGCTGTTTTATTTAAGATTTTTTTTTTACCTTGCTGAAAGTCAGTTCTACCACAACCTCGAATAAGTAAAGCATCTCCAGTAAACACCAAACCTTTCTCATGCAATACAAATGTCATGCAACCTTTAGAAAAAGAATATCCATCAATGTATTAGAAAAATGGAAGCTTTACCATAAAGTAGAGCAAAATAAATTATAAGAAAGTAAATGTTGTGATAACAAGATTTAGATAGCTACCAACTTTGTAATGATAGTTATAATATTACATTAATGATAATATAAATCATTTAAAATTTTAATGACAAATTATTCTATAGATAGCAGGGCAAACAAAAAAAATGTATTTATTTTACTATCAAATCAAATCGTAGAAGGTGCTTGAATATGTCAGTATTTTATTCCTTTTCTTAACGCTTGATGCAAATGATGACCAGTTAAATACAGCGGCAACTCTGGTTATGAGCTTAAATAGTTACAGAGTTCAGTTCGTAACCTAAAACATTTGTAGCTTGAACATTGAAATCAATGACAATCTGTGTTAAGATATAAGTACTTTTCTTTTATTACATCCGGATGAATACATAACTTCACAAATTAAAATTTGGGAAAAAAACCAAATAAATAAATTAAATGTAAAATTTAAAATTATCTCCGCCAAGGCACATCGGCACATGGAATGTCAGGACCATGTTTGAGACAGGAAAGAGTATCAGCAGAGATGAGGGAAACAACCTGGTCATCTTTGGCATTGGCGAGACAAGGTGGACACAAGCTGGACAGAGACGACTGATATCAGGAGAGCAGCTGCTATACTCTGGACATGTAGAGATTGATGCACCTCACTCTGCTGTTCAAACAGTCACAGGGGTCACTATCTATTGAGTGGGAAGTACATGGTCCCAGGATCATAACTGCCTTCTTCCGTACAAAGAAAAAGAAGATCAAAACAAATATAATCCAGTGTTATGCACCAACAAACGACAGCGACGAAGAGGAAAAAGATCAGTTCTACAGCCGAATCCAAAAAAAAAAAGTAAAGTTCCCTTCTTAGCCCTAACGAGCCATCGGGGCAGATGAAGTGTAGAATTCATCTGTTTCTATAACCTCGGCATATGAAGGGATTGTATGGTTAGCACAACGCCCAGCCGCCTTTACTTCCCCAACTTAAGTCGGGTACCCATTTAAAGCTGGGTGGACTTGTGGAATGACTTTGCACCAAATTTCACCTGGAAAAATTTCAAGGGCCTCACCGAGGATCGAAACCAGGACTCTCAGGTTGACAGTCGAGTATCTACACCACTCAGCCATCCGTCCCACTCGAATCCAAAAGATTCTTTAGAATTTCCCAGACGAGGACCTCACAATGCCAAGAAAGGGATCGACAACACTGGATATGAACAAGTCATGGGCACTCATGCTCTTGGGGTACATGGATATCTCCAGACAGCACAACTGAGAACCAGATCGATCATATCTGCATCAACAAAAAATTTAAAAGGTCATTACAAGATGTTAGAGTGAAAAGAGGGGGAGACGTAGCATCGGACCATCACCTGGTAGTAGCAAGAGTGAAGCTGAAACTAAAGAGAATTCACAACAGCATATCAGACAGAAGAGTCAAATACAACATTAGCCTTCTGAAAGACCCTAAAACAAAAGAGCAGTTCAACTTAGTGCTGAAGAATAAATATAAAGTGCTTCAAGAATTGATTGAAGAGGAATATAGTGTACACAATATGTGGAAGAAAGTGAAAAGACATTAAGATCATCATGCCAAAATGTAGTGGGGCAAACGTCAAATCAGTCCTGCTGTATGAAGCAGAAGCGTGAAAGATGTCAAAGACCACAATAAAGTCCAAACTGTTACCAACAGCTGCCTCAGAAGAATCCTCCAAATCGCTGGCCGGACACCATCAGCAATGTCAGCCTTTTGGAAAGGACATGCCAACCTCTCAGCTAAAGAAGAGATCAGAAAGAGGCGATGGGGCTGGATAGGACACACCCTATGCAAACCAGCAGCCAGTGTCAAAAGGCAGGCACTGAGGTGGAACCCCCAAGGTAAATGGAAGAGAGGCTGCCCAAGAAACACCTGGCATCGAGACCTGGAAGCGGACACCATAAAGATGGGACACACCTGGAATCAGCTGGAGAAGATGGCAAAGAACAGAGGACTCTGGAGATCTGTTGTTGGTGGCCCATACCCTACCATAGGTAAAGGGCAATGTTGATGAAAATAAAAAAATTATCTATCCTTCTTAACAAGAAAATTATCTTCGGAAATGGGTTACATTTTGCTATTACTTGGCAGCTGACTGGGAATCTTTCTGCACCAAGAAACTGGATAATCATTCAGAGGTTGGCCATCACATTATCATTCATGAGGTTTACTGTTATGTGAGAAACAAGTTTGCCTGGATGATGGTTCACAATGAAGTCTCTGGCCTTAGTTAAGTAATCATGGCTATATAGTTTCTTACCATCTGTATGTCCTGGTGTGCTTCGTGCCTCGAGTTGATATTTTCCAAATTTAATCAAGTCTCCTTCCTTAATTTTAACATCAGCTTTTGCTTTGCTGACTTCAGCTATGACACTTTTGCAAGTAGGAATGAGTTTCTTTATTGAACCAGAACCTGTCACATGGTCAGCATGAACATGTGTATTGGCTGAAAAAAAATAATGAAAGATTAGAAAATCCAGAACATACAAATAATGCTTCACTATAAGAAGACTACATTTATAAGGTATATTTATTGATAACTTGGACTTAATCGAGCACAAAAAAAATTACCTGCATAAAGAAGATTTAGCCCAAGTTCATGCACAATTTTGACATCCCTGTCCACTGTTTCCAGAACAGGATCGATGATAACAGCATCATTAGTTTCTGGATCAGCCAAAATGTAAGTATATGTGTATGATTTATATTCTAAGAGCTGCAGAAGTTCATATCAATAATTTTAAAAAATATTAATTTTGACAAAAAAAAGGTAACAAACAATTGACATTCTATACAAAGTTTTGAACATTTGTTACTGAATTTATATCTTTTTGTAAATCAAAAAATTTTTATTAGTTGTTGTTTTTTTTATTCCAACTACTTGTTAGTTATTGTGTTTTTGAGCAATGTGTATTATTTAGTTGTTTTAATTTTTTTATCAGCCGATGCTGGTAAAAGTAGAGGATTTATTTAAACTGCTGTAATTGAAAACTAAACCATTTGAAAAAAATACTAAGCTATAGAAAATGAAGAGTAAAATTTTTCGGTGAAGGGGACAGCATTTTAAGCTAACTCTACTATTAAACACCACACATAACAGAGCAAATGGATTACAATTAGCAATGACATGTAATCTGTATTTACTAAAAGGCCAACAGTCTGGTGCTCCTCAGATAAATACCTTAATGGTAATTGTTTACGACAGTGATTTGCAGGTTAACCTAGCACCAGACCAACTTTAAGGCTAAAACTGTAGTGGGTCTGTAGTGGTACTAACACTTACTAACACAGTTTTACAATGTACGTAAACAATGTTAGTAACACTACACTCTACAGTAACACTAATTATATGTTTTACTTACCTGTCTGAATATAAAATCCGAGCCAAAAGGCCAAGTGCATGTTGATTTACTCATCTGTCTTTTTGGTGTTGAACAAGATGAATTAAAAGGGTGTACTAAATTATAATGAATGTCGCGTTTTTGCCCCAAAAAAGGACTAGTTGCTAGAAAACGTAAAGCACTCAGACTGTGAAGTGCGCCAGTGACTGACAATGTTCTAGACAAAGTAGAACTGACTGAGCTGCAAAGCATTGTAAACTGATTTAAACAATTGATTGACTTCATTTTAACTATTCTACTAACACACTAATACGTGACGATTAGGAGAAACGTCCTTGCTAATGCAGAAAACTAGCCTACTTTAACCCTGGCCAGAATCAAATGTTTACTTGCAATAACGTGCTTTTGTTGTCATTAATGCGCATGCGTAGTAACTAGTAGCTTAGGATAAAAGAAAAGGAAACTTCAAACTTCAATTTGAAGTTCAAACACATTTTATAACCATAATTTATGGCATAAGGAATTACAACAAAGGGAAAAAAGATAGATATAAATGTTTATACTTAAAGTATGGTTATAAACTTTCTAAATATTATACATTCTCTACATATATTGTTATTTAGGTCAAGGTTGAGGGTGTGTCAGTTGAGTCCAATCATAAAAAAAGAAACAGTCATGTCACGTAACCAATATCCCACATCACCATGAATGAACTACTGCGTTGGCCAGTATGTGACAGAGACCGAGAGAGCGTGTGATTTTTTTTTTAAACCCCACTCATGCTGTATGATGCAAAAATGATATTCGAATTATAAAATGTGTTGTAAACGTTGAACGTATGCTTTTTGCATTTTAAACATTAAAAATTCGATTGATTTTGACGAGTCAAAGACACAGTTGATTGTTATATAATTATAACATTTAGGCTTAGCCTTAGTGCCCTTAGGCTTAGCCTTAGGTCATTACATTAAATGATTATAATTTGGACTAGTCTCATTAGATTAGATTAAAAGAGACTTTTTATACTCTATAGACATACCTACAGTTAGCCATTAGTTTGAACACTGTACTTTTAAGATTATTGTAAATCAGAATCTTTATATTTTGTCTACTCTACGTTACTTTTATTATAGAATATTATGAATATAAGCTCCGTGGGTTCTGCATATTAAAATAATAATAATAAAGTAGGTTATTATCAGTGTCAAAAATTAATGATGTCAATTCTAGTCAAAGCCAACCACAACAGTGCAATTTTAAGGTAATGCATACATTTGCAGTTAATTTCTTTTGTTATAAATAAATTGATATACTTTAATATAGTGTTTTGTCAGCACCCATCACATAGACAGATCAAAATTAATCGTGCCAAGCCATTATTGCTGTAATGACGTCATATAAATTTACGTTGGCAGCGGTCTAAAAACACTGCACACTCAGATACGTCATATATATAAGTTATTGAAATTAGTTTGAACATCGGTTAGTGTTCGTACCATTGAGATAAATTAATTTTGTTAACATTTTGACCATCTCTTTATGGTGACGTTGCATATTCTTCGATTTACAGTCTAAATCGCTTGCTTCAATCTATAAAAGAATAATGTAAGAAATTTCATTCATATATATTCATTTCACATACATTTCGATTTTTGTGTCTGTACTGGTAGTGTCAATAATAATTGTATCGTTAACCATCTAATTAGAAATCAAATGTAAGTGTCGGACTCGGGAAAGTAAATGAAAGCAACCGTGGCATTCAATTAATCCTTTTTCACTCACCATTTTAGTGCTGGCTATATTTTATAATAAACTTTTCTAACGTTTATTTACCATATCAGAGAGGTTATTTAAAAATTTACAATAAAAAATTTGCCTTTATTTCAGGTGACATATTCAGATTTGTCTTTTAGAAATAAATAAAAATTGAAATTTCAATTGTAATATTTATACTTATAGCAGTATTTATAAGATGGAACCAGGTTAAATTTATATTTGTTATACAGAGGCAGCCAATATATGTGGGCCTAGAACAAACATTTAAGTTTACTTAGGAAAAAAAAAGTCCAAGCAACAGAGCCTGGGGTGGTCTGGACCCTATAGCCACACCCTAATTAAGGCTGCTACTGATGAAAAGACGTCACATAAGCACACATATAATATAGGTATATTATGCAGATGTAATGATTTTTTTTATTTATTATGATGCAAAATTTTCAGGAGTTTTGAATCAGAGTTGTGATTGTAGAGCTCATTGTTTGTAAGCAGTTAAATTGTTCAAAGTAAAAAAATACGATTTTGACCTTATGTTAATAATACAAATATTCTTTATTATCCTTCACAGAACCTGCATAATGGCACCATTTTTCGTGTTTGCAGCATCAACTGTCTTTGGTACTGTAGCAGCAGCTGCAGAAAGTAAGTAATGATAGCTTTGAAAAGTGCATTTGAAAATTGTATATCAGCATTATACCAGTAGTCTGCATCCTTTTTGAAATGATGGAACACTAACATTTATATTTATTTTTTTGCCGAATAGCAATCTTTTGAGAAGCCCTGAATTATACAGATGCGATATTTTCCTCAAACTTGCAATTCATCAATTTTTAAAAAAAAAACTATTAAATCAAATTTAGTTTTTATTTAGGTAAATATTTAGAATTGGTATAAATGTGATGTTAATAGTTTAAATGTAACAAATTAAAAAATATTAACTCAAAACATATATTAAAATTTGTAGGCTGGGGTAAAAATATCAAATGGGTGACTTTTAAAGAAGCACAGAAGCTTGCTAAGGAGCAGTAAGTATTTATTCCAAATTACATGTTTACAATCAAATATTCTATAATTTTACTAACTGATTAATATGCATGGCAGGGTATTATTTCTATACTAGCTGTACCCTGCAAAACCTTTGTATAAAGTTATATTCCGTTAGGTTTGATCAGTTATTTTCATTTTTTTTTTTACAAATTTAAAGATACAATATGTTGTAGAAATACAAAAAAAAACAACATTAAAACGGAATTATTTCACATTTTGGCCTTTGGGTTTCATTTTTGAAAACCATTAAAAACTAGATTTAAGACGCTAATTTGAATTCTTGATTTCTACTTTCGATATAACGCAGATGTGAAACCACTATTATTTATATAGATTACAAACATTAAAAAATGTCACTTTTAACAAGCATCATAACACAATTTCCACAATTAAGCAAATTCATTTTTCCCTGGCAAGTTGAAAGTTTGATTCAAGTGAGATAATTGCGCAAGTCATGTCAAATGTAATTCTGGGACTGTAAAAAATTTTGGTTAGTGGTAAAATATATCAAAGACTTATTGAGCCCAAAAGATGCATTATTTGCTTCAAGGAATTAATATCTTATTGTTTTTTTTTTTTTAATTCTTGCTTATCAGACAACAGCGTGAAAAAATAATTTACTTCTAATTTGCTATGTTTAATTTTTGCTAGTGTCTATCACATTTGTTGGTTCAAAAAAAAATTCCTATGGTATTCATTTTTGGAGCTAAGTCTTAATACAATTTTCATTATATAAATGTATATTATTCATAAATTAAAAAAAAACAACTTTAACTATATATAACTCTCAGAAATAAACCAACCATGGTTCTTGTTACCAAGACTTGGTGCAGAGCATGCAAAGGTAAAGATTGACATTGCTAGTTTTAATTTATTTAAAACTAAATGATTTTATAAATTAGTATTCTCTTTATCAATTTACATAATACATACATCTGATGTTGTAATATTAGACCACTATTGAAAATGATTATGCCTCTATCATAAAGTGGCATTGTATGTCAGTTGTTTTGATTTTGCAGTTTTTAAAATTAAAACTACTAATAGCAGTGTGTACAAAAATTAGGACAGTTCTGTGCTTACCGCTAGAATTTTAATTGTGTATGTACATGTGTGATTCTTTTTTTTTCTAGCACTGAGACCAAAGTTTGCCAGCAATCAGGAAATAGAAAAAATGAGCTCCGAATTTATTATGGTAAACCTTGAGGTGAGGACAATATTTGAATATTAATTAATCAATTGAATAAAGAATTTGGTTCCGCTAAAATTATTTTATTCTTTAAGACTACTATTTGTACAAAGTATTCAAGCAGTCTGGAATTTATTAAATATTTTTGTCTAAGGATGAAGATGAGCCAAGGAATGTTGATCTTCAGCCTGATGGAACATACTTTCCAAGAATTTTGTTTTTAGGTAACATGTGTTATTGTGATATTTTTTTGTGTCTGAAAATATTCTTAAAAAAAAGTCTTTGAACTCTTAAGCTTAAAATAAAAGATACCTCAAATTAAAAAAATCAAAACATTACAGCTGCTGAATCATATCAGAAAATATTGATCATGAGTTAAGAAAAATGGTCTTCTGAATTTTTGCCTTATCCTTTACTACATACTTGTATATCATGAAGCAGAAATTAATCTCTTTTTTTTTTTTTTGTTACAAGACTCAGATGGTTACTTGATGAAAGATATATATAACAGAGAGGGAAGCAGTCAGTACCGATATTATTATAGTGATGGTAATCCTAGTAAGTACTAAACAATTCATCTCCTACTTACAGATCAACATGGTCATCTTATGAGACATGTTATGCACAAAAAGTCTGGTGCCTACAAATATTATTATCCTGAGCCCAATTCAAGTAAATGATATTTAAAAAGTTAATGATTGTTTGAATTTTCTTTTATTGTTAATCTGTTGTTATTTTTTTTAACTTTGAAACAAAAATTTTTGTTTCGTTGATTTTTTTTTAAAGTAAATGAGAAGTTAAAAAAAACGTAAGATTATTTTCTAAGCTTTAACTAACTTATGTTATGAAGCTTGCTCAAAGATTTCTATAAAACTTTTGCTCCAGTGTTAACTTACCTAAATAAATAATAATTACATGTAATAAGCTTTTAAATGTTGGCTCACTCTTACTCTATTGATGATTTAGATCTATTGTAATTGAAGTCTTCTATATCTAGATTCACGACCCATGAGTAATGTGATTTTAATGCATGGACCTGTGGGCTCCCAGCAGACTTATACTAAAAATTACTTTTATTTGAGACGAAGAAACAAACATTGAACTCAAATGACTGGTTTTTCTTTTTTATTTTCATTGACTATTACAAAGTATGGAGCCACTACAAAGAATAAATTCTTTTTATATATTTAGGGAATATATGATTAATTATGTCTTACTTTTAAACATATGATCAATTATAAAACCTCTCATTCCAGTTGTTGAAAATATGAAGGAAGTCTTACGAAGTGCTGGCCAGAAAGGAGTGAAAGGAAAAGAGCTGTAACTGAACTGAATCGCTCTGAAAATAAATCACATGGGCTAGTCAGCTTGTAAAAATATTTTTATAGAATGTTTTATAAAAAATCATTTTTATCCTCACATTTATTCATCATGTTCTATTGAATCTTTTTAACATCTTTTTCATATGATGATGCATTTTTTTTTTTTTTTTTTTTGAGAAATAAAGATTATTGTGCCTTTATAAAGGGGTCTATCTTGTATGAATTTTTAGAATTATTATTCATTTTTGTCGTGTACAATTTTTTAATATCTAAAGCTCTTAAGAACTGTTTCCATTACAGTTGTTTGGACTTGATGTGACATAGTAATTTCCCTTTAGTTAATATGTGCAAAATTTGGTAAATTTGTAATTATCATACCAAACTAATTTTAAAATTTATTGCTTACCCATTGTACAGTTTTATTGAAAAGAACTTCCACTAAAAATGTGAAAACTAAATTTATTAGTACATTTAAAATGATGTATATCATAAACAAATATTGTTGAACTTGTATAAAGTTTGAGAGTATATATTTGTATAGTGCCCATTTTTTTCCATCAAATGAATCTCTCTTGTAAAAATTTATAAAAGTAAATGAAGTGAAAAATATATTAACTTTGTTGATACTAATATGAATATTAAAATGAATGAATTTTTAGGTTTTTTAACAAAATGAAAGTTGTATAAATTTAATATTTTTAGACATTATCAGTAATACAGTTTTATATGCAGAATTACAAAAATTAAATTACATAATTTGTAGTTAATATTGCCACTAATTATTTGATAGCAGCTTACACATAGGAATACTATGATGCCATTTATTTTATTTTAGATTCAGAGCCATCTTATTGTCATCATGGGCCCTGTTTACTTTCAAAAGACTGTTTATGTCAGCGGCGGATCAGCGACTAACTTGTAAAGGGTACAAGTTTCAATCCCTGGTAAAGCCAAAAATATTCTCTGCTTACTTGGAGAGGAGATGGAATCCCACAGAAAGGGCGTAAGAAAGCACATCTGTTGGTGTATTCCATTTGCTGCCCCCAACAACCTCATCATTTATGGGTATAAAAAATGTTTCAAGGGGTGAGGTATTTTCAGGTCCTGGTGAATGGGTACCTGAATTTAAGATGGCTGGGTGTTGTGCTTATCACACAATCCCTTTATATGCCGAGGTTACTGAAATAGGGGAGGGAGGCTTAAGGGAACTTGATCAATAGAGCTGTTTTTCATGTATTTGGTGGCCCTAATATACTGTAATGTTATATCTTATGAAATATACTGTAATGTTATATCTTATGAAATATACCATAATGTTATATCTTATGAGACATGTTATGCACGTTATCATACACAGACTTATTTTTTAGCATGAAGGTTGGGTAGCAGTTTACGAAATAATGTAATATTAACTTTATTTTTTCCCATATGATTTATGACAGCAAATTGGTGTCTGAAAAGATTAAGATAGACTTTGACAGGGAAAAAGTATATATATGTGGCTGCCATCAGCTAATCTGGGACCATCGACTCCTAACTCATTAACAGCACCAGCCCTTTACATGTCTCCAATTGTCAGTGGCGTAACCGCCCATTCTCATGCCAAAAGCACTAAAGTATTGAAAATTCCGCCCCTAGTTGAATATATATTTGATTACTAGTAAACAAAGGCCCGGCTAATAGGCATGCAGTTGGAGTTGAAAACGGTGATATATTTGAGCGCGTTAACAATCAGTCTATATACAAAAATAGCATGTCTATATATATGTACTCGAAATGGCCCCAAAACACATTTAAGGGACACTTAATAATACATCAAATAAAGTTAATATTTTATATAGTTCATCCCAAAGAAAATAATCCTCATTATGGGTACAGAAGCTTAACAAAAACAACCCCCGACTATTAAACTTTGAATCTAACATCCAACTTTACATAATTTGCGCACACTGCTCCATATCATTTAAGGTGATCCATGCATCGATGAAAGGTTTCTGCCTGGTTTTTTTTTTCCTATTTTTTTATTTTTTAAGCTACGCTAGCCATTTTTGGCACATGGATACAACATACCAATTAAGAAACAAAGAAATAAAAAAAAATATTTTAAAAATTTATTAAAAAATGTATTATGTGACTTTTTGGGGTAAAAAAGTGTAATTTTAAGACATATTTTCAAAGAGCCAATTTTCAAAATCTATAGTAGATATCATAAAATAACTTTGCACAAATGTTAATGAGTGTGTTTCAAACAAACGTCCAATTTTTTTTTTTAGAAAAAAATGAAAATAAATAAACTGTGAATTTTTTTATTTCGGTACACTCAAAAAAAGGAAGGGGGTAAGAAGAAAATTCTAAAAAAATTCTATTAGGGCCTAATATTTCCAAAAAAAAAAATTGGAGAACTGTCAACAATAGATATAAAAATAAGCATGCAAAATTGTAAGCTTATATCTTAACTTAAGCTTTTTTATGTTTATGAGTAAAAAGCCAGTTACGGTTTGCATCTGCATCATTCGTTAGTTTGTGCAATAAAATAAAAAAAAAAACAGCAGTAAATAAAGCTCTTCAGTAGACTCTCTCTTTGGTAGATAGCCTATATCGTATGCTCCCCTCTAAAGGACCTGACCTAATCTTAAAAAAAGAAAATTCTTTCTTTGCCTGGTGTTGGTGAAGTACAAAAATATCAACAAGCACTTGGCACAAGCACCTTAAGTTCCTTTTTATAAGCTTTTAATTAGTCTCATTTTCTCTTGTTTATTTATTTATTTTATTTTATTTCTCAAATCTTGTAACTTAATTTTAGACGACATGTTCTAATTTTGTAAGAAACCTCTAATCACGGCACGATGTTTGATAATTTTGACCGCATGAATGAACATCATGTGTAATTTCGAAGCTACTTACATTTTAGCAATGTTTGAATACATAATTAAAAGCGTAGGTGATTACAATATACTGAACTAAAGATGTCTTTACAATAGTTGATAAGTAGCAATCAATTAACAAAAAATCTACATATTTAGATGGGTAACCGCCCAAGCTTTCCAAAAAGCAATATAGGCCTGTAAGGCAACACCCAATAAGAAAGGGGCTAAAGGCAGACCAAGAAGCAGATGATTGGAGGAAGTGGAGAAAGACCTTAAAGACACAAGGAGTGAGAGAGCGGAGGAAGCAGCCCCGTAGCCAAAGGGGGGCACTAGGGGGCCGTGCCCCCCTGCTAGGTGTGGAGTGCCCCCCCCCCGCTTAAAAAGAAGAAAAAGAGGAAAAAAAAAAGAAAAAGTAACTAAAAAGAGAAAGTACCCCCTTGCTGGGTATTGGTGCCCCCTGCTTACTTTGACCTGGCTACGGGCCTGGGAGGAAGAAGACCACGGATCGGGAAAAGTGGAGAAGAGTGGTATGGCAGGCCAGGGCCCTTAATGGGCTGTAGAGCCAAAAGAAGAAGAACCACCCAAGCTTAATTTGTAGTAATGATATCTATATAGATGATCTTATATAGTGAGATCAGATAGCTATAAAAACAAAACATAAGTACAGAGCGGGACCATTGAGAGTAGATCAGAGATGAGAAAAGCAGTGGCGCAACAAGACCAAATCATCAATACATATTTTACTATATAAAGTTACTAAAAAGACTGTCAAACTGTCTTTTTTCTATATGTGAGCCCCCCCCCCCAGCATTTTTTTCTTTATGTGACCCCCCCCCCCCCAGCATTTTTTGCTGTTTGCGCCACTGGAAAAAAGGTAAATTGGTTCCCAAAAGTTTTTTGTCAGTAAAATTTTATTTTGAAATCATTTTAAATTTTACAGTATATACTCTCAAAACAAAATAGATTGGGAACGCGCATAAAAAATTGTGCTGACGTAATGTTTCGTAAGCCGTAAAAGTGTGTATCTAGACAACCGATATGACGTAAGTCAGTAGAGACCAAGTTACTGTGTGTGCAGCTCTGTTAAAAAATAATTAAAACAACAACTTTCGTTAGAATTAAACCATAATAATTCTAACTCAATATTTAAACAGAAATGGCGCAATTGTTTTCACTTGCGGCTTCAGCATTTATTGGAAGTGTATCTGCGGCTGTTGAACAAGCGAAGAGTGAGTATTCAGTATACATACTTACTTACATACATACATACATATATAAGGGCCCTAGGTAAATACATTTTCAAAGCGCCGCTTGCAAATCTACGGCCCTAATCTTTAAAACCGGTGTCTCTGACTGGCCCAAATTTTTTTTATTAATATTTCCCCGTGATAAAATTGCTATTTAGCCCTTCCTTGTTCTGGGCCTAAGCCCAAACAGGCCCCTTTAGTATCGAGTATACTAAAGCAGCCCAGTGCTTTCTGTATTACCCCTGCTCTCCCACCTACAACCCCCCCCCCATGTAAATTTCATTCATTAGAAATTTATACTACCCTCATTGAGTTGAGAGCTAAGACACACTGATGCCTGGGCATTCGACGTGTTCCGATTACACCTATAGAGCAAGTAATGTTAGTTATGTTGCTATCTAGATGTTTTTCCCATTGCTCCAAAGCTAATGATATTGTTATAATTATCTACTCAGTATTTCTATGAGAATCGTACCGAGTGCTACCAAAGGGCTAAGATCAACATTAGACATTTATAAACATGATCATAAACACACATTCTAAATGTTTATCCGACATAGACAACAATAAACTTTGGGCAGAGGATACGAGATTAAGACAAACGAACCCATCATCACTGGATCAAGTAAATCCTTTTATATCTCAGAAGTCAAACACTGGAGCAAGTCTACAACCTTTAACAGGTCATAACCACTGGAGCAAGTCTACAACCTTTAACAAGTCATAACCACTGGAGCAAGTCTACAACCATTAACAAGTCATAACCACTGGAGCAAGTCTACAACCTTTAACAAGTCATAACCACTGGAGCAAGTCTACAACCTTTAACAAGTCATAACCACTGGAGCAAGTCTACAACCTTTAACAAGTCATAACCACTGGAGCAAGTCTACAACCTTTAACAAGTCATAACCATTAGAGAAAGTGTGCCTAAAGGTTGCACATCCCTGGAATAGATCATAGAAGTACAACAGGATAAACTGGTGCCCCTGAAGTAAACCATAACCTTCCGGCCTACCTTACCACCACATAGTCGCTGATTTAGCTCGTCATTTTACACTTATTTGTCGATATGTAAAAAAAATGTTTTGAACAGCTTTACGTTTTACTTTAGTTTAGCAATGATTACTTTGTTTCCCTCTTCCAGCATGGGGAAGGATCAAGTGGGTGAATCTCAAGGATGGGCAGAAAATAGTCAAAGAACAGTAAGTGGCTTTACATTTTGTTTTTGTTCAAAGTAATCAACGTAAACATTTAATGTAAATAATCATTACAATGTTTGATTTTATGTAATCCTTTATGAATGTCGCAAGACCTTGAGCGTATTTATAAAGATTAGATTGTCACATTTTTCATCAGAGGTAAACCAGCTATGATTGTATTTCATAAACCCTGGTGCCGAGCTTGTAAAGGTGAGTTTTTAATGTCGCTAATGAATTGATTATAACGTTACCCACCCCATCAACTCTCAATCACAAGGATTTTGGCTATAAATATGTAAAAAAAATTTTTGTATTTCAGCACTGAGACCCAGGTTCGCCAACAGTCGAGAAATTGAGCAGATGAGCAACGACTTTGTTATGATCAGTGTTGAGGTGAGCTAATAACTGTTATAGGATATTATAAAATTAAATGCATTTCGGTGTTAAGATAAAAAAGAATCGTTACATTTCCTAATCCAGGGATGACTTGGTGCGCTTTGGTGGTGAGCCTGATACGCATGCTTTAGCCCGGCCTGCTTTGTTACGGACTTAATATCTTAGCGTCTCCTGGGCCGCCGAGAGGGGGGGGCAGTGAGGTCATTTCCAGGAAGCCCGCATCTGTAAGGGGGCATAAAGGGGGCCCGGCATCCCCGACCATGTCAATTTTTTCACGACTCATTGTTTATTAAGGGCCCCGCAATGATGTCCTGCCCTGGGCCCCGCATTGGCTCTTGGTGCCACTGAGCGTCTTCAGGCATCACACAAGTCTTTTCTGTTGCCTCCACTATGGTGGGGATGTAAAATAAGCATAACAAACCCTCCCATTTAAAATATTTTACAGAATCCGATAATTTCATCTTTATATGTCTTAAATATTGTTTATAAAATTCACAATTTGTTGCAGGAAGAAGATCTGCCCAAGAATTCAGAGCTAAGTCCTGATGGAGCTTACATCCCTAGAATTCTATTTCTCGGTAAGTTTTTGTTTTTCAATACAATGTACTATTAGGCCTACTTCTATTCAGAACAAGTAAATGCCAACTATAAAAAGTATTTCATTGTGCTTAGATGGGGTTTAGAAAGGCAGGTCGTGTAAAGTGGCAACGTGTTTCCTTTCTAGATCCCGAGGGTAAAGTCCTGACTCAGGTGTTTAACCAGAAGGGTAACAAACAGTACAGATATTACTATGCTGAGACGAACTCAAGTAAGTAGTGCACCAGGTTTGATTGGTTTGATTTATTATTGTTTCAGACCGAGAAGGCAATGTGATGAAGAACGTGACGAACAAGGGGAGCGAGGGCTTTAGATATTACTATTATGAAACGGAATCAAGTAGGTCATAGATTAGTGCACTGCATTTTTGACATATGCTGGTGGCGCGGTTTAAGTTAAGGAGGGAGCGTTATTTCAATAATTTTTTGTTGAAAATGCTTTGACCAAGCACCATAACCCATGTCACTTAGGTTGTAAATTTATATTGAGAGATGAGACAAATCTTTTGCTTTCTTTAACTTAGGCTAATGTATGCAAAATTCATTAAAAGAAAGTTTATCACAAGTTTATCCATTGCTGATAACCATCAGTTTTAAAATTTAATAAATTTTACTCGTACCATCTAATTACAACCATTTCTAATTACAGGACAGTACTTTTAGCAAAATAAAGACAGTGGTTTTAAGATTAATGAATTGATTTTTATCTTTTTAATTTAACCCCCACTCAGTAACATTAATCTTAATCTGTGATAATTTAAATGACAGATTCAGAAGGTATATTTTAACCGTTTACTTTTGTTGGTGTCTTATTTTAGTTATTGAGAGCATGAAGTCGGTGCTGACTCAGACTGGGGTCCGTCGAAGCAACACGTAGGTCACAAAGCCCGCATCCTCTAAAGGCGCAACAAAGAACTTATAAGGTTCAGATGTGCGCTACAGTTGTTTTTATTTGTTGGTGTTTAGGTTAACTTCATATATACACAATATTTTTTACTTAGGATGGGGGTGTCACATAACACCTTGATTTCTCTGGCAATGCCGGGCATTAAACCAGTGCAAGTATAAATAAAACATCTTCCCTTTTATTTATGAGCTTACTGTGCAAGATTATCAGTAACCGTGTTATTTCTTTTCCTCAGTAAAAAAAAAACTTGGTCTCCGTCAAATTTTGGGCTGCCGACACTCGTTTTAGTCAAGCAACCAAACAAATTCAATGGAAATAACATCACCTTTTTGGATTAGAAGTTTTTCACAATAAACTGAGACATCAAAAGAAGCCTAATAAAAGACTATTTATGTAAAACGTTATTTGTCATTTATTAAATTTGGACGTAAAATTACTTCTTACTTATAAAGTAATGAAAATGAAGAAATAAAAGCTATCAATAGGCCTACTATTTAAATCCCGTAAACATGCAAAGTCAGATAAGGAAAATGACATTCAAATGGGTAGCGACTAGTTGTGGCATACTTTGAACAATGTGGTCCGATCAAACATGGTGAGAGTTGCTGAATCCGATGCCTGATGTAGACGGCTGTCATTGTCCCTCAGGCCATTGCAAGCTTGGCTACAGGTGGTGGTGTAAAATGTCCCCAAGTGATGTCACGTGACATCCACGCCAACTCTCCTTTATTGAAAGATTCTCGTGGGAACTCCCTTTGTTGCTGACGTTCCACTGATATCAGAGGCAGGGTCGCCGCCATAAAATCTGTGACCCTCTGACCATTAGGGCTTACTATACTGTTAACAATTTCAGGCCTACAGGAAGGGGAGCGGCGAACCGAACACCTGAGGCCCCAAGCATTGAGGGGCTGTCACTTTCGAAATATATTATTAATCTATTTTTCTGCGAAATTGGTAAATGTGTCGGGGGGGGGGCAGGTTGTCATATTTTGTAAAGGGATCTTAGAAGTTCTGGCTGCAGCTCTTCCGCGAAGCAGGGAATAATGACATCTTTTCATGCCCCCCCCCCCCGGGTTAAAACGATTTTGCCTTTGGGAGTGCAAAGTCGGTGCTCAAGATAATTAAGGACCTAAAATTTTCAAGAAAAAGGGAAATTCCTATTTTGACAGAGGTGAGCTAAAAATTTAATATGAATACTATGAAGGATATTTCTAGCTCAGATATGTCCAATAACAATGGGAATGTTACGTGGGTTGCAGGGACGCTGGAAAATGACATTGGGGGCCCCGACAAAAATGAGTATTTTTTTAGAAGGGCTCCCTGAAACAATTGGCTGGACTTCTCAAAGTTTTTAGTGTCAGCACTGTCCAATTCATACTAATTCATATATAATAATATAGACCATAATAATATTTTTGCGTTATGTAAATAATATGCGAACATGCCCCCTCCTACTAAATGTATAATTAAACATAGCGACATCATTACCCATAAAGATGTTTTGGCGGGTGGGGGACATCAGCAACACTGCAGTGGGTGTATGTGTGAGGTCCCTGAAAGGATGAAACGTTTACCTATAAGCCGGGACGGCTTTTTTGGTGCCCTTCTTTCATCCTCATCATAGCCGATAGTGCAATGGCCAAGGAAGCACCACGGGAGATATATCGGGAACTTTCACAATGACGTGAATTATCCATGGTCCTCATCGGTTATAGAAATCATGGATCCACATCTCGACAGTCGAGCGTTTTCCCGCATGACCGTAAGTCCCCAGTAGATATGTCTCTTCATTCTTCTCTTGGCATGTCCTTTTAATGAATAACACAATTACAGATAAATCGTTTGTGTAATGAGCGATTGGAAGACTTGATAGAATGTCTGACATTCGTGGGGTCATCTTGGATGAATTATGGTGTACACTGTGTACAAAGTCTACACCGATTGTTTATTAGAGAAGTGCCCTGATGGGGAAATGACGTTGACTTCATACATTGTCCCATTTCCGTCCTGTACAGCAGACTGACTTTCCTGTTGGTCTGGCTGGATCAGAGGTCGACGATAGTAAAATAAGTTATATACAGTAACCAGGAACATTTGCATGCAGTAAATAGAGTTCTCATAAACTGGTGAAGAAAAAGAAAATACACCAAGTTTAATTAACTAGAAGTTTCCTCAAAATATTAGTTATTACTAATGTAAATTGTAATACATTAAAATTGTTTTAATAGAAACATATATTGTTGGTTTGAAAAAAAAAACAAGAATAATTCAAGAAGTAATAAATTACAATTTCTCATTGTCCGTCCTGATAAACATTGCCTGAAGTCAAAAACT
Source organism: Bulinus truncatus (assembly GCA_021962125.1). Classification (NCBI taxonomy): domain Eukaryota; kingdom Metazoa; phylum Mollusca; class Gastropoda; family Planorbidae; genus Bulinus; species Bulinus truncatus. Next base: position 12,085,864 of record JAGDYQ010000005.1, on the reverse strand, counting down.
CCATATGACGTCAGAATATCAAAGGTAACACCCTGTGAAATGGTTAATCAAATCAGCCAGTATATTCAGCGAGTGCAAATATTTCTTTGATAAATCAAGAGATGAGCGCACATGTAAAACTTAATTTGAAATATTGGTATGTTCAGCACTGATATATATTTGTGTTATGCTGCACTTTATCTTTATTACACTCTATTGGAATGTCTTTATTATGTATATTGAATACAATTAAACAGAAGGTCAAAATGTAAACGTATTTCTAGACCATACTTACTTTTAAATGATTCAACAATAATGGAAGGACTGTTTAAGTCAGAAGACAAATGTATTTTTACCATTTAATTATAACTAAAAAAAATGACACATTGTCAAACGAAGATTTCATTGTGTACTAAACACTGACCTGGACACTGAAGAGGAACAGTGACAAACTGAGTGCCATGTATTTCTGATTCACATACAAACTTCTCATGGCGTCTTGACACAGTGTCACTAAGGAGCTCAAAACATAGATGGCAGTTAATACTGACGCCACTCGCAGTGCACTTAGATATGGAAAAGGATTGCCCGTGTCCCACTAATTGAACAAAAATGTTAATTACATATATGATATATAACATTCATATGCATGATATAGTCTTAACATAAACAGTAATTGTTTTAAATGTAGATATATCCAAAGGGGAGTAATAGCAGTAAAAATAAAAAAAAGTAGCCTACCTTTCCGAGAACGTATGTCCCATCAAGCCAAGTTACCATGGTGATGAGAGTGATCAATACAATTAGTATTGGATGTTGTAATACGAGGATCTTCATTACCCTGAAATTGGTCCTAGAAAATATTGATACGATTGTCAGAAACACTCAGTTGATTTTGTTTCTAATTTTAAAAAATACCTTAAGTAGTAAAATTAAAAATCCTCTCTGACAATAAGGGGCTGTCCATTAATTACGTTAACAAAATGGGGGGAGAAAATTTTTGACAATTGTTGACAAGGGGGAGGGGGGAGGTCAAGAAAAGTTACTTTTTTAAATTTAATATAAGTACTTAATAAATAGGAAAATTAAGCAGCGTTTGTAGTTCTGTGTTACACACTCGCTTAACATTCAGTATTTTAATTAAACTAACTATATTCCTACTAATTTTGCCACATAAACATTTTGGAAGCCACCTTTTTTAGGGGGGGGGGAATCAAATGTTGATGTAATTTTATAGGGGGGGGGTAAAAATCGCCTAAAATTTGTTGACATAAATAATGGACAGCCCCTAACTAAAGATATTTATATATATATAGAATTTATAGAAGTGTATTTTCTACAATGGGCCACAAGGTTGTTTTTCTAATCCATTAGATTGAAAAGGGTGGGGTAGTTAACAATCTTTTATTTAAGGCAAATATCTTAAACATTTTTGATAAATAATCAAAGTAAATAGAATTCGAAAATGTTCGTCAAAGAGGGGATCGTTGGGTCAGATGTTTGTTATATAATGAGAAAGGGGATGAGTAGGGGGAGGGCGTAAATTTTGTTTTATACGGTATAGTGGGGGGGGGGCAATTTTTTAGCATTTATATGAATTGCAATATGTGAAGAGTCCCTGAGATCCAGAAACTATAATGGTACGTCTAACACCGAGTTTGTTTGTTTAAGAAATGACCATGCTCTATACCTGTACAAATAAAGTACATTAATGATTGGATAATTTTCATGGATCATTTTTTTTACGTCACAAACGAAGATGTCAACAATTTTGTGTATCAGTCACTAACAGCAAAATACAAGAGAATCCAGATATTTTTGGCGAACTGTTGGAACATAACTGACAAGCAATGGTGTCACTGATCCAGCTAGGGCTCACATTTTCATTGCATGCCCATGGCGCCACTCACGGTGATTACGACACTGCCAACAAGAAAACTTTGTAAGCCTATACCGGTAAAATACAAAACAGATGGTATTCATTCAATCGTAATGCTACTGATAGTATTGACGGTATATGAATAAAATATTTGTAATCCTGTATTAGGCCGAGTGGCTGTAACTTTGTTGGTGGATTTAAACTTTGGATTTTATTTTGTGGCTGAGTGACTGTAACTTTGTTGGTGTATTTAAACTTTGGCTTTTATTTTGTGGCTGAGTAGCTGTAACTTTGGCTTTTATTTAGTAGCTGAATGGATGTAACTTTGTTGGTGTATTTAAACTTTGGCTTTTATTTTGTGGCTGAATGGATGTAACATTGTTGGTGTATTTAAACTTTGGCTTTTATTTTGTGGCCCGTGTGTTTCCTCAGAGATGGATGGTGACGTTTTAAAGTTGGGTTTACTTGATTTGTTTGTTTTACATCGATCATGTCAACTGGGCTAATCTGGTAATCTAATAACCTACATGCGCTGGCGTCATTGTAGGCAGACGAAGGGAAGCCTAGGACACAGCGCCCTCGACAGGGGGAATTTTGTTCAAGAGTGCCCCCCCCCCAACCATTATGCCCCAGGGGACCCACAAGCTGTTAGTGATACAACTATCTAAATGTTATTTGAACCAAATTACTTTTGTGTGGAACTATTGTACATACTTGGTCAGTTTTGCAGTTGGTAAGCACGAGAATAAGCAACACAATGGTCGTACGTTAAAATGAAGTCTATGATGATGAATGATCTCATTTCGGATGGAGTCAAACTGATTTCCCAGAGCCACCAGCATCTCCAGAAATTTATACATCACCACAGACAGACATCTGAAACATGTGATGATTGTATCAAAAACATAATACATTATCACAGACAGACATCAGAAACGTGATGATTGTATCAAAAAAATAATATATTATCACAGACAGACTTCAGAAACATGTGATGATTGTATCAAAAACATTATATTTATACATCACCACAGACATACATCTGAAACATGTGATGATTGTATCAAAAACATAATACATCATCACAGACAGACATATGAAACATGTGATGATTGTATCAAAAACATAATATTTATACATCACCACAGACAGACAACTGAAACATGTGATGATTGTATCAAAAACATAATACATTATCTCAGACATCTGAAACATGTGATGATTGTATCAAAAACATTATATATTATCACAGACAGACTTCAAAAACATGTGATGATTGTATCAAAAACATAATATTTATACATCACCACAGACATACATCTTAAACATGTGATGATTGTATCAAAAACATAATACATTATTACAGACAGACATCAGAAACATGTGATGATTGTATCAAAAACATAATATATTATCACAGACAGACATCTGAAACATGTGATGATTGTATCAAAAACATTATATATTATCACAGACAGACTTCAGAAACATGTGATGATTGTATCAAAAACATTATATTTATACATCACCACAGACATACATCGTAAACATGTGATGATTGTATCCAAAACATAATACATTATCACAGACTGAAACATGTGATGAATCAATAACCTTATATTTATACATTACCAAAGACAAACAAATGAAACATGTAATGATTGTATCATACAAACAGAATGATTACACATTGCTCAATATTGTTATTGTTTCAGTTAAAATATTTTATGTAAAATACTTATATTTGTAACATTTAATTTTTAGCGCATTTTCGAGAAGTCGAGAGCGGTATTGTCTCCGTTTTGTCCGTCTGTCCGTCCGTCCGTCATCACCCTAGATCTCAGCAACTATAAGTCCTAGACCCATGATTTATATACTTTTTTTGTAGGTCTTGGTCTGCCATTCCTGCATCAAAAGTCCATTTCGCGATCTGACCTCTGAGGGCTGGGGTGGTCGGACTTTTCGACCCCGGACAGTTCGACCCCGCCATTTCGACCCCGCGACACTTCGACCCTGCGACGTTTCGACCCCGCGAAACTTCGACCCTTTGTTCAATTTGTTTAATTGTTAAAGAAATTTGTTGTTTTTTTTTTTATTTAAAATTTTGTTTTTTAATGTATAAAATATGTATCTTAGTTTTTGTGATGTCTTATCAATAGACACAAATTGTGTGATTATGTCACGTAAATTTTACATTCAACAAATCACCCCCTCCTCTTTGATTATAACCCAGCTCTGATAAGCAAATATGCAAATGTGGTAAGTGTTGCCAGACATGCATAATATAATAATAATGTACAGATAAGTCATGAGGTAAACGTTATAGTGGACCTATCCTCCTTGGATATTAGTTACTTATATCATGTGTGCCAGTGGCTAAAGTAGACACAAACCATTGGTCAATGAAACTCATGTGCAAGCATGAGAAGTTTTTGTAAGATATCATGTCGTCTTTAAAATTTTGAACATGCTTAGAGCATCAGAACTCAAACCTTCCTGAAAAACATATTTTAAACAATTAGATCACATATTTTAAAAAAAGAAATAATAATTCAAACATTCTTTTTATCAGTTAACGGGGTCGAATAGTACGGGGTCGAAATGTCCTGGGGTCGAAGTGTCGCGGGGTCGAAATGGCGGGGTCGAAGTGTCTGGGGTCGAAGTGTCCGGGGTCGATAAGTTGTGGAACCGAGGGCTGGGCATCAGTGTTTCTTAGGGTACCGTTTAAGCTATATTAATAATTATGTCATTTTCATGGCCCCGTTCTACACCTTATACATAACGATACAAGAATAATGGCCCTAGGGGCCCCAAGAATATCTATCCCCCTAACATAAATTTGGTTTGATTAATTTCGGACAAATTTTGGTCATGCCCTCTGTGGGCTGGGCATCAGTGTTTCTTATGGTACCGTTTTTGTTTCGAATAAAATTAATTAAATTTATAGTATCCATGTAGATGTTAGAGGGAATTCCCTGTGGTGGCGCACCAAATGAATGGGTTATTGAACGGAAGTGAAACATACGTATTGATACATAACACGAAAATACGCTAACACGTCCTGTGTTCGGAATGGAACAGGCTTAAGATGCTGATTTTGATACATCCATGCCTCCTATAACATATCGTGACTTTATTGATCCCCCCCCCCCAGAGGCCGCCTTTCGAGGGGAGCATTATGCGGGCCCTGGGCGGGTATGATATGGGGGGGGGGCGGCGGTAGAATTTAGCGACGTGATAATAAAATCTACTAGCACGTGGCCCCTCTCGGTTGTGGGCCTGCCCCTGGGACTGTCGCTTTAGTTGCCACCCCAGGTGCCACTTTCTCTTCATATTTTTTATCTCTTTTCTACAGACTCTCTCTACCTCTCTCTCTCTCTCACTCTCTCTCTGTCTGTCTCTGTCTCTCTCTTTCTCTATCTATCTATCTATCTATCTATCTATCTATCTATCTATCTATCTATCTATCTATCTATCTATCTATCTATCTATCTATCTATCTATCTATCTATCTATCTATCTCGCTCTATCAGTCTCTCTGCCCATTAGTCCATATCCTGATCTTAACGCCTTCCTTAATACTCTACATCTCTCTCTGTCTTTCTCTCAAGCTATAAAACTCTATGACCTAAATCCTAACCATGATGTACTCAGTTATGCACGAGATAGTTTTCTTCATCGACTTTTGTCTATTTCTTACAAATAAGTTAAAACTGTACATAAAGCTTTAAAAAGCTTTAAAAGCGTTTACAACTATTCCAACTATTGATCTATTTAGGCTTAATTTAAGTGGATCAAACCAGAACATCTCAACCAAAGTAAAAAAAAAAAATTAATTCATCAGTGATGTTAGATGAATGTTAACGTGAACTGTGATTGGATGTCTTTGATTGGTTGTTGCTAATTACATGTCAAGGCCGAATGAAGAAGGAATTGGTTCAGAAGCTGCAACGCAAAAAATAAAATGCCCAATAAAACTGCATTTGACTTTCTGTACATTAGGCCCTTGTTTATAATGGGTTTTAATGAATCAATAGCACTGACTTACACTAAATAAACATTTCACTGACTTACACAGACATGGCAACGTCTCTAAACACAAATATTTTCGGCATCAGCATGGCAACAAACGCTACGAGAGTCAAAACCTGTGGAATAAAAAAAGGTTTGTTTTTTTTTTCCTTCACTGAAAACACTTTTTTTTAATGGATGACAAGTTCTACACAGTATATAGACTAATATTTTACTGACTAGTATTAGTATTAGTAGAAAATTTCATCAAGTTAAAGCACAGCTCAGAAACAAAGCGTTCTAAGTTTGAAACTAATTTTTATAAAGGCCAAAACTTTGTTTCCCATACAAAAAATGTCATTGATTTATAGCACTTTGCTTCCCATTAAAAAATTACAACTTCACATTTTGATTCCCGTTAAAAAAAAACGCTTAAACCTTTGTTTTCGATAAAAATGATATTTCTAAATGAACTCCGATCCTTTCCAGATCAACTAATCATATTTTTTTCAATTGTCTCAAGTAAACCACCCATACACTATTGGACATATAGATATCTAAAACATACACATAGAGAATCACGCATATTAAAATGAAATTATAAACAACATGATGCTATGAGGATGTTAGAACAGAACCACTTGTTTATGTGACTTGGGAAATCGCCTGACAATATTCTTCTTAATAAATTTGTTCCGTCTCATGTCTGTCTGCAGTAGTTCGAAAGTATCATTAAGTATGAATACTGTTTCCTGTGTTTTCATAGAAACTTATTTTTCACATGTATGAAAGAGAATGTAGAGGAAAAAGAGAAAAAAAAAAAGGAAAAAAGAAACTACTGACAGGTGACAAGCCCACAAGCCAGGAAGATGTGATCATGGCCATCCTGTAGTTGTAGTGGGTCCAGATGTAAACTATGTTATCAATAAACAACACAAGTGCCAGGCAACAAAGACAGCCACAGATAATGCACAGAATTCTCTCCCATTCTCTGACCGCTGTGAAAGAGACAAAAGATTACGTGATGAAGGGCAAATACACACAAAAAAAAATTGGAAGCTGTGATGAATATGTAATCAATACAACACAACTTAGCAACAAAATAAATTATAACTGTTGTCATCACGTAGTGCTTGTTTCATATCTGGTGTAATTGGTCGAATTTCGGCCCAATTTGAAATTTTTTTTTGCTGCTTTTTTTTTTTGCTATTAACTATTTATCATTGTAATTATAAATTATATTCGGAATAAAATGGGTATCGATACAACCATGTCTTTCGGTACGAAAAAAAACAACACAATTAGCGATGAAATGAGTACAAATGATATTTTTTGAATCGATAACATACACGTATCTCGGCAGAACTAATGAATCCAAAATAGTGGATTAATGGATTAGTTGGTGACGTTGAACTCAATTCATATTAACACTAAACCATTCCAGGTTGCAGTGTGGTATATCGCTCGACTTCTAACCGAAAGGTCCAGAGTTCAAGCTCCGGGTACTTTTGTCGAGCGCGATCGATGTCTCTAAGTTCACCCAGCTTTCAAGTGGGGTACCCGACATTTTGTTGGGGAAAGTAAAGGCTACACAACCCCATATAATAGTACATTTGTTGGGGAAAGTAAAGGCTACACAACCCCATATAACAGTACATTTGTTGGGGAAAGTAAAGGCTACACAACCCCATATAATAGTACATTGGTTGGGGAAAGTAAAGGCTACACAACCCCATATAATAGTACATTTGTTGGGGAAAGTAAAGGCTACACAATCCCATATAATAGTACATTGGTTGGGGGAAGTAAAGGCTACACATTCCCATATAATAGTACACTGGCTACACAGAAAGAAATTAACTCTCTACTTCATCTGAACCTGATGGTCTTTATATAGGATTCATAAGGGACACTTTTACTACTTACCATTATATCGGCCCTGCGTCTTACTAGATGGCAAATAAGAACACTGCAAAAGAAGTCTGTTTAAATTCGGCACATAAACATGAACATAAACACCCGAACCATTAATTTCATATGTTAAGATTTGTCTAAGAACATCACAATCCTCTTTCTCAGCAGTTTTCAAAACTTTTCAAGTGCCACCTTAATGTTTTCATACATTATTAAGACCAAATATAGTTCCTTTGAATGCTAAATACACTTATGGGTAAGCCATGAGTTACCAAACATGAACGATTCCTGACCCACCATGTACACCAGTGGTTCCCAAACTTTTTTGATCCATGGACCCCCTTTTTATAATCAAAACTTGTCCACGGACCCCCAAGTGAAAAAGTTACATAAATGCATTGTACAAAAATTACAAATTAAAAAAAAAAACATATTGTTATTAATAAAAATTATATTTTTTGTTTAACTTAAAATAAAAAAAAATAATGACTTGGATGAGCTTGATAGATGTTATTGAGTGTATTTATGTCCAGCTCAATGTTTGTGAGTAGTGACCGCTAATCCCCACGAGCACTAATTTCTTTCTTTCTTTTTTTTGAGATGAGGATCACGACGGCACTGAATCCACGTTCTACCAAATAGGAAGACGAAAAACAGTCAACATCTTCTGTACAATAACAAATATGCAGGATATAAAATTGGGATCTCTTTTTGTAACCATAATTTGCCACAAACGCCAACATTACGCTTTTAGTTTTGATTAAATTCAATTGTTCACCTTTTAGTTTCAAATTAGTTTCGTTAAATTTGTCAAATAAATCAGTTATATAGGCTATGTCATTTTTTGAGTTAATTAAATTGTGTCCCAAATCATTGTCTTTGCTTTCAAGGAATTCCTACACCGAGTCAAAGAGCGCATAAAATCGATTAAAACATGCACCTTTGGATAACCAACGTACTTCTGTGTGAAGTAGTAAACGATTATAGTCTTCATCATTTTCCAATCAAAGTTGAGAAAATAATATATCATTTCGACATTCATTTTAATTTTATCTACTACTTTAATGACATAATCTAGTGATCCATGCAAACGTTCACTAAGTTTTTTTGCGACCAAATGATGTTGATGAATGACACAATTTACTGAAAATAAATTCGGTACAGCTTGTTTTAAGAATGCCAGAAAGCCTCGGTATCTTCCTCACATTGCCGGAGCACAGTCAGTAGCAAGAGAAATAATCTTAGTCAAGGGTATAGCTTTTACATCGAAAAATCTTTTTAATTCAGTCAATAGCATTTCACCTTTTGTTACCATGACATGAAATAATGTACTTAATATTTCATGTAATTTTTTAAATATTTTTTGGGGCCCCCTCAAGCTGGGGCCCGGGGGACTTTCGAATTTGGACCCTCCCCAACCGTACGTAAGCGTCTGATAAGAAGCAAGCAGTCCATCATCATCTCGCTTAGATTTTGTCCCTACGAGTTGTGTGACGGTGTTTTCAAATATTTTTCTTTGACTGATTAAAAAAAAAAAACGTTAAATCATTAGGGATTTTTAATTAATAATTAAATATATTCCTTAAAGCTTTGGAAGGTTTCTTTGAATCGTTTGGCATAGTTTTATTACATATAAGACACATATATTAAACCTTTCGCGGACCCCTTGAAGTTGTTCAGGGACCACTTTGGGAACAACTGATGTACATACTTCAATTTTCATCACTCGTTTTTTTTTTTTTTTTTCAGTTTGTTCAGACCCCAATTTCTTTGAGTTTGAATGCATTTGTATTTTGATGTATCGCTATATTCATTAAGAGGGGAAAGAAGAAGAGGGGGGGTGTTAAGTAGGCAGTCCTGGAGTGTCGGGAGAAAAAATCCCAACCCCCCAGCCCTACTAGTCAGTAGTCATAACAGTTGCACTGGGCGGTTCCAATCTGGCATATGCGACTATGCTTTAAATTCATGAATTTAAATATGATAGTTATCTATATGTGACAAATGATATTAGCTCCTTTATGATCAACAAACACGTAGTATAAAAAAAATCCACTTACCACTAAGGAAATGAGCTGCTTGTGTTATGGCTTCACTGCAGTTTGTTATGTTCACGGTCATTTTTTACGACTGTTTACCTCAGCAGACATTTTATTCTGTCACTCATTGCGTATATCCTTTATGATGTCTATGTACGAAAGCCCACGTTAAAAATTAGAGAGCTGCACACATTTTATTCGGATCCAGTATTTACATACATTTCACTCTCTTTAAAACCTGGCACAGTTGGCAAATAACACCGCGTGTATTTATTTTGTTTGTACCGTATGGTACCGTCCATCACAAAGGGACGCTACTGCACCAGCTGTCAACGCGATTAAATCCCTTCTTTCGAACTCTTGTTTTGTTATGTCCGCATAATAAAGAGAGTTGTATTGGTTCCGTTCAACAGTGTCGGGTAAAAAAAAAATTCCCGAGCCTCGGCTCACTCAGGCGTACAGAACTGTTGATTTTAGATAAACCGTGACATCCATCTTTGGGGTCAATAGTTCTGATAACACTACTTGATCGAATGATCATTAAACAAGGACACAAAAAGAGTCGATAATTTAACTGGTAGCATTTAAAATGAAAGAGGTGGGGAGAATGATGGAATGTTTTCTAAATGTTTATAGTTCAATCAAAGAACCATTATTAACTATAGAAAGTCAGTGGCCTGAGGCCAATGCTATTTTTCAATGGGGGATTTCTCTCAATCTGTCCCGTGACTTCCAAGATGCATTTGGTTGGGAAAAAAAAACTTAAGAGGGGGGGGGGGAGTTGAACTATTATTTTTTTGCATTGAAAGTTCTTTGTATGGCGATTGATAATAATGGCCACGATGTGTCATTTTTATTGTTAGTGGATGTTAGTTAACTTTTTCTTACAGCAGGTTGTATAGAGTAAGCATTACTGTCAAATGCGCGTGGCCATTGGACAATGCAGCCAGGGGGGTTGGGGGACCACTGATCTAGAGGATTTTATCTAACACTGGATGGATGGATATATATGTTTGACAAAATGGCTGATAAAACAACTCACATTAAAGAATCCAAATTAAAGCAAGAAATGTTCACAATAACCGCAAGCCAAAAAAAAAAAAAAAAACTATTTGAACAATAGGAATATGGAAATGAGTGAAATGAAACTCGTTAAGTCCTTATCTAATATAGGGTATAACACACACACACCCTCCCATAACCACCACCACCACACAAAAAATCTCTGGTTCTAATATATATGCTTGTATTTAGGTGAATAAATATAAAATAAACTTAGTTTAGCTTTGAAGACGAGAAACTGTTAGATTTACATAAGTTTAGCTATAGTAATAACTACATAATAAACAGCTATTATAATATACAGGTAATGATAACTTATAAGAGAACATTTTTAGTACACCTTATTACATCAACATTACTCTCAGCACAAGGTCAATACAAAACAAACTCATTTAATCTTTATAAAAAATATTCTCGCAAGAGACTTGTGTGCTTCACTAAACTTGGAAAACGGAAATGATAGTGGAACCAGACGAGGTGGAGAGTATTCTGTGATAACGGGGAAAAAATGTCAATATTAAAAATAACAGAAAAAAACGGAATTCTATGATTAGGTCAAACATATAGCGTGCAGACGTGTTCGATTTGATTGCTGGTAAATCATCGACGTCGCTACAACCTGAGGGCCCTCCTGCAAAATATTTGACGGGTCCCATCCTAAGATAATAATTCGGGGACCCCTTAAGGCTTAAGTCCCGGAGACCGTCCCAAGCCGCGGCCAAAGGCCCACTATAACAATGCTTTTGTCTTAAATTAAACAAAAAAGAATTATGGTGTGAAATGTAGAAGTTAGATCAGAGCTGCACTCTCAGAAAAGAAACTAATGGAATTACTGTTGTACCGGTACATAGGCCTACATATGCAAAATAGTAGAGCTGTTTTTAAACCTAGCCTTTATAGACTTGCCAAAATTAGGAAGTATGCAGAAATAGCATTCAATTTTAGTAAAATTAAAAGCGTGGGTGGTTTCACTATACTCATTTAAACATGTGTTGAAATTAGGTAATAAGTAGCAATAGATAATCTATGTATCTAGATGGGACCAACGCTGATATTTTTAGTAATGACAATTTATTTAAGGATGTGTATGATACAGTGATTTTTTTTTTTTTTTTGTGTTACTGTTTAGCGCATTTTTATGAAAGATCTATTTTTTTTTAATTTCAAGTATAGTGATGTGCAGCTATTTATAAAAATATAGATTATATCTATATGTGTGTGTGTGTGTATTGTATATATACGCACTTCACGGTCATTGTGGCGACATTTGAGTGACTTACGATCATGAAATATATCTTGTTCCTATTTTTCTCGTTGATAGATGCCCATGTTGCAGTTCGTCATTTAGCTATATTTCCACATGGGAGTTACCCACGCATGTGTTTTTCTAATGAATCAATGAATGCTCCCCAAAAGATAGAGCTGCTCAGCAAGCGAGGTAACCGGCGTAACAGTATGGAAGGTGAGATAACTCAGTGGCATCGAAACTGATGACATTATTAATAAGTTCACTGTTTAATTAATAAATATGATAAAGAAGACACGATAGTATTTTTGTAACTGTTGTTTAATCATTGAGTTATGTTATATCATTAAAATGTAAGCTTTCAACAGAATCAAACAATAGATTCAATAATTTATGAGTGTTTTAAAACTGATATGATGCATCATGCATTTGTATTCAGAACATGAGAAGGCTTGTTTGTTTTTACCTCCCTTAAAAATTAACTGTACATACTTTTTTACTACAGTACAAAAATTTCAATTAGAAAACTTAGAAGCAGAAAAAAAATCAATGTATTTAAATTCTTCAGCGGCTCATACACATAATTAAATATAGAGAGAAATAAAGGAGCATATAGATCATTGTTTTTAGTGGGATCTTACAAGTGAAAAACTCATTTTTTTATATTTCGAACTTAAAAAATATTAGTAATAACTACCATTCCAGATTGGAGTCTAAAAAGCCCCCAACAACTCATTTTACATACAAGATCATATGCTTTAAGGAAACGACTTAAGTTCCATTAACTACACTAGTACTAAATGTTTGCTGTGACAACTTAACATTAATACCTAGGCTTTATTTCATATACATGCTCAATTAAAGCCTCTAGAACAATATTTATAGTAATCTGCACAGTATTTATGAATGAATCTAAAACTGATATAAATTATATATAAGAAACAGCTTTTGGAATGTTTAAGAATTAATATTAGTTGTTTGCCTCTTGCTTAGCAAACCATCAGACAAATGCTTCAATGCTTTCAATCATGAAATTAAAACAAAAAACTTGTATCAAGACACCTGTCTTGAAAAAATCTAAAAACACTATTGATTTTTACCATCTTTTCAGATTTAACTTTAAAAACTGATCTTTAAGTTTATAAACAACTACTAAAATTTGCAATTTTATTTAAATGGTAATGAGAAACATTTTATGAGAAATATACACAAAAATACTGAAGTATAAAAAAGTATTATTTGCTGTTTAAAAAAGTTGAAGTAACAGAATGCATAATTAGTTATACAATTTAAAAATATGTAAACACAGTGGCTACGGTTTCGCCCGGCGTAACCATATTTTTTTTTTTGTGGTTTCAGATTCTGACCATAGATATCAACTACACCCTATTTATCCCTAACTCTATCCTAACCTATCCCTAACCCTATTCCTAACTCTAATATCTATGTATTTGTAACCGGGAAAAAAAAAAACGGATTTATTATCTTCTATATAAAAAAATGATGACGTCTAGCGTAACCGTAGCCACTGCGATATGTAAAAGGCCAATAGGCCATGCATGATGTTGATAAGAGATACATTTCACTTTATTATAAAAAAAACTGGCTCTTTTGGGGCAGCACAAAAATGAAAAGAGTTGCATGCTCAAAATAAATATATGATACAGTGTGAGTAGATGATTCAATAAACATATGATACAGTGTGAGTAGATGATTCAATAAACATATGATACAGTGTGAGTAGATGATTCAATAAACATATGATACAGTGTGAGTAGATGATTCAATAAACATATGATACAGTGTGAGTAGATGATTCAATAAACATATGATACAGTGTGAGTAGATGATTCAATAAACATATGATACAGTGTGAGTAGATGATTCGATAAACATATGATACAGTGTGTATGATCTCTATATGTTATTGTAATTCAGATCCCACAAGAAAAAGATGTCATTTTAATTTTTTTTAATAATTAAATAACAAAATGCATTTTAGTTCTGTTTAAACCAAACAAAAAGTGTGAAACCAATTGAATAATATAAGTAATAAAAACTGTAAATATTAAATGCTTAATATGGAGAAAATACTTGTGAAAAAATCATTAAAACTGATGTAAGTAGACATAAACTACATAAAAATAAACTAATTGTGCCATATAAGCAAAACTGGCAAAATTAAAAAAAAAATCTTTTACACAACGATGTACAGGAAAGGCATTTAACAAACAAAATTAAAATAAATGTTCTAAAAGAACATAATTTTCTGAGACTTTATCCACACATTTTACTGCTGGCCTAATTATAAGCTTTATTGAGCTCTAATGAATCATTTATATAGCATCTAGATTTCAAACAGAAAAAAAAAAACAATACAGTAGACTCTCAACTATAAGGGACTCTGGATTATTAGGTAGAAATTTGTAGTTCTAAAATAAGGTTTAGGAATGAAAAATCATTTTGAACTTTATGGGAGGAGTAGAAAGTGAGTATTTAAAAAGAGGAGTGAGAAGTGAGTAATTAAAAAACTTAAGCATGATCTGGAATTGAGTTATCCATCATGCCCTTCTACCACTTTGGATCAGATAATGGAAAGTCTACTGTACTTTGTTATTTTGTTTTTTTTTCTCAATCACAACTACACCAATATCACCATGTATAAAATAATTTACACAAATTTGTCACACTGGAATTAATGGCATTTTAAAAATGATAATACAAAAAAATAAAAAATTTTGAGATTTGTGATGTACTCACATTAGTTTCAATGATTAAGTTTACATAAAGTTTGGTTCATGTACAGATTCTTAGAATAGATTAAGTTTCTCAAACCCAGTTTCCACTGTGATGATTATTCAAAAATTACTTGGTATGGCCAATTATAATAAACTGAGCAACAAAGTTGGCAAAGCCGATTAAAATTAAGAAACTATGGAAAATGGTTTTCATTACAGTTAGAGTTCTGCTCTGATGACAGGCAACCAGATAAACAACACAGGGTAAAGCAATGGCATACGAAAATCCACAAAAGCCACCAACAAAACTGAAAAAAAAAAGTGCATTACATATTTTAAAACTTAATTGATTCAAAAGGTTAAAAATTAGTTCCAAAAATCATTACAGCATAAAAAAAAATTATTTAAAAAAACAAGCAATTAAGCCTGTTCCATTCTGGACACAGGACGTGTTAGCGCATTTTCGTGTTATGTATCAGTACGTTTGTTAGCTTTCAGTAAATATTTGTAAATTTTGGAAATGTTTATAAATTCAATTGTGTAATGCATATATCTGTAAAAAAAAAAATTATAAAGACGTTTCTTTATATTTGAAAAAAAATTATTGTCTCTTAAATCTAACTACAAGTGGTTTGTGGTTACTGAAATAGGACTCATAATTGAAAACATTCGAAATTATAGTCATTTAATCGTCCGAAAACTCAATTGTTGCATAGCTCTGATACTTTCAATTAAACTCAGAACACAAGCTTACTATTTCATTTGATGAGTTTCTTAATAAATCTTGGTGAAACTACGTGATGCAGTATTTCGCACCAAATGAATGGGTTATTGAACGTACAAGGTGTATATATAATATATAAGCCCCTTAGGAGCCCTGAAGCCCGGCCCTCAGAGGTCCTATCGCGAAATGAACTTTTGATGTACACTTGGAAGGCCAAGACCTACAAAATGATATATACATCATGGGTCTAGGACTTGTGGTTGTTGAGATATAGGCGCTCCTTTATTAATATAGCTTATATAGTAAAAAACGGTACTAAGCCCCCTTTTACGGCCCTCAGAGGTCAGATCGCGAAATGGAAAAAAGTCATCTCTTGGCAGGCCAAGACCTACAAAATGATATATACATCATGGGTCTAGGACTTATGGTTGTTGAGATCTAGGGTGATGACAAACAGACAGACAAAACGGGGACAATAGAGCATTTTTTTTCGAAAATGCTCTAAAAACAAAGCACTCCAACCAATGAATCATTTACTATAAGACTCACTAAGTTTACCTTATAATGTGGCCTATAGAAGGGAGAAATACTGCAAACAAAACAGATACTCCCACAATTAAGAGGTTCAACACTACGACATGCTTAAAACTGAAAATTTAAATAAAAACAAAACAATCATACAAAAAATCTATGGTTAGATTTAGAAAAATGTGTATTATTAAATCTTGACAAAGACTTCAGCTAAAAAAACAGTACTTTGTGTCATTTTTAAATTACCTGGGCCAAGCTGAACGAAATAAGAAATGCAAAAGTTGAGCTCTAATAATATATGTCAGCAATGGAAAGACACACAACATCTGAAAAAACAGACCAATGCGGGCAACAAAAGCCATGATGTCTGTGGAGGCAATGTTGTTAAGGAAATTCTGAAACATAACAGAAAAAAACTTTAATTTAGAATACTTGTAGAAGGCAATCTGAATTTCAGGTTTAATATTTTAGTGCTCTTTTTAAATTAAGGAATTCCCTTAGCAATGTTAATTTAACATGGAATTAAATCTCCACTCAAAGCAGTAATTAACTTAAGCATTGCTAGAAAAAGTATTTCATCTGAAAAGACATCTTAAATCCATTAGAACCTACTTGTGTGTACCATTTACATTATGTCACTGACCAAGACATTAGAATAAATACATTTGTGATACTTATTAACCATTTTCTCTTTGTAGCTCAGAACATTATCAAAAAAAATGCACCAAAACTTAGAATAAATTTAATTACAGAGCTCATAGCTAAATAAATTTATTTTTTTTAACTGAATTATGAATTATATAATGTACTTTTTTTTTTATTTAACTAACATTAGTTATAATAAACATGGCTAACAAATAAATTACTTACATCTTCTATACAGAATTTCAGGAGAGGAAATGAAGCATAAAAGACAGCACCTATCACAGTGTATGTTAAACACACCAAACAATAAGCGATTAAAAGATCTCTAGTCTGAAAAGAAATAATTAATGTATTTTCAGAAATAATTAATGCAATAACATTAATGTAGTAGAATGAATAGTAAAGTAAATTTTACAGGAAAACAAAAAACAGCTGATTAATATTGGACTCTATTTATATTGTGAAGTTTTCCAGGATTTTATTTATATTGTGAAGTTTTCCAGGATATTAGACACATTTTTTATCACTTCTTAAGGGAAGAAGTAAAAAGACATATCATAAAGAGATGAACAGCCAAATCAAAGGAACTTTTACTGCAGGTATTTTGTCCCCTCTCTGAAAAAGAAGGATATTTTATATCTTTTTTCAGGGTCCATGTCTGAACAAGAGCAGTCTGAATAAAAAATTTCTTTTAAGTTTCACTCAAGAGTTCTTGATAAAATGATAAAATTTTAAATCTACCAATGGAATGGGTTCATCTATAAAGTTATTTTCTTTTTATGCCAGCAGTAAGATCCCTGAAATGATTGATGAGATGTTTATCTCTTAAATCTCCATTGAGTCTTTCTTTCGTCCCCACCATAGCCAATTGTTTTAAGGCCATGAGCGAACCTCCCCTTGATTTTAAAAATTTTGTGGTTCTCACTGGAAATCAAACTTGGGACCTTCTTCTTCTTCTTCTTCTTTGTTCTCGATATATGATTATGGAGGATTTCAAACGACCAGGCCTATAGTTATGATGAACTGCACGGTGGCATCCAGGTCCGTCTCGCTCCCATAAAGTTTTTGATTGAAGGAGGTTATCTGTGGCCAGAACCTGTTGCGAGCTGTGTCATGTAAAGGGCATGTTTGGAGAACATGTTCTGCGTTCTCTGAAGACATCCCACATGGGCAGTCCTCACTGTTTCCAATGCCTAGCCTTTGGAACATGTGTTGTCTTAGTCTGTTGTGCCCAGTTCTGAGTCTGAAGATAATATTTTGAGCTTGTCTGGGAAGATTATAATAGGGGTCGTTTTTGTCATGATCTGGGTGATTCCTCATCCATTCCTGCTGGATCCGTTCACCTTTACAGCCCTTCATTTCTTCCACATCCAGAGGGACATCCACCTGTATTTTTTTGCTGCCAGATTTTGCCAATTGGTCAGCAATCTCATTGCCATCTACCTTGGTGTGTCCTGGTATCCATTGCAGAACTGTTTCCTTTGAGTTTTGGGTCAATTTATGAAGAGCTGTTCTGAGCTGGGTTAATTGAGTGTAGTGAGGATCCTGCAGAGACTGTATAATTTTTTTGGTATCTGTGAGTATGACTATGTTGCTGTTTGGTGAGGAGTTTGTGAGTATGTTGACAGCTTCTTCAATTGCTTCTTTTTCGGCTTTGAAAGAGTCTGAAGTTTTCCCAGTGGGCATACTATGTTTTATTATTTCTCCATTTGGCCATTCTATATAGATTCCAGCACCTCCATTTTGGCAGTTTGTTTGCGAGGAACCATCTGTGAATGCTCTTATCCATAGAGAACTGGGGTAGAGTTTGTTTATTTCATTTATTGCTGTTGCAGAGAGAGTGTTAGTATCATATTTAGATTTTTTCTTTATTCCAGCTAGGGAGTCTCTCGTGGTTATTGGACGGAAGGAGTCCCAAGGGGGCAAGTCACTGTAAGGTTTTGTTTTCTTTAGGGAGACTGTATCCAGGTTGTATTTTTGTTTTAATTTTCTAGCTGCTGTAATGAAGTTTGATCTTTGCAGTCTTTGAGTAGAGTTAGACTTTTGTACTCTCTTGTTAAGCGGGTGGTTTTTCAGTGTTACAATTTTTGTGTATTGAGAGAGTATTTTGTTGTCCTTTCTTTCTTCAGTAGTTTGTAGAGA
This sequence comes from Bulinus truncatus, assembly GCA_021962125.1. Lineage (NCBI taxonomy): Eukaryota > Metazoa > Mollusca > Gastropoda > Planorbidae > Bulinus > Bulinus truncatus. Next base: position 12,066,957 of record JAGDYQ010000005.1, on the reverse strand, counting down.
TGTTATACTTTCCATGGTTGTGATTGGCGTTGACCTCATACCTCCTGTCATAATTCGTAGCCCAATGTTTTGAACTTTGTCCAGTTTTTTTAAACTTGTTTTGGCTGCTGTTCCCCAGGCAGTGGCTCCATATCTCCAGGCTGGGTCTTACGTACCTGGTGTGGTTTTTTAGAACAGACATGTTCGCTCCCAGTCTGTGCCAGCTAGTTTCTTCATTAGATTTATGCGTTTTATCCCTTTGGACTGAGTTACTTCTATTTGTTTAGACCATGTGAGTCTAGGGTCGAAGGTGACACCTAAGTAGACTGGGTTGTTGTTTATTTCAACTGGAGAATTTTTTTAAGGTAAGCTTTATCTGTTTTTGCTTTGTTGAAAGTGTAAAGATTGTGTATTGAGTTTTGTTTTGCGTTGACTTTCATTCCCCCAGCTCTCTGTCCATTTTTCTAGTTGTTTTAGTGAGTCTTGAAGTCTGAATTTAGATGTTCCAACGGATTCTTCAGTTACTTATTAGGGCAAGATCAATCTGCATACATGCTGCATTTTACTTTTCTGGGCAAGGTTTCTTTTATGTCGTTTTTTATATAAATCAGGAAAGAGTGTGGAGACAGAACCCCTCCCTGGGGAACGCCGTTTTTAAGAGTTCGGTGTTGCTTCTGTATCCATGCATGCGGACAGTGGCTTTTCGGTTCGACACATATTCTTTTATCCAGTTGAGCATCCTGTTGGAGATATTATTTTGTATTAATTTAAGAATTAGCCCCTTCTTCCCACACTTTATCAAAAGCCTTTTCCAGGTCCACCCATACTATGGTTGTGTGTTTCTTTTCTTGGAATCCGTCTTCTATCTCTGTGTGATGAAAGCTGTTTGGTCTTCTGTAGATCTGTACCTTCCCCTGAAACCTCCTTGTTCCTGGGTTAGTGAACTATTAGTTTCTAGAAACCAGGTTAGCCTTTTTGCTAATAATTTTTTTCTATTAATTTGCATACACAGCTTGTTAGACTTATAGGTCGGTAGCTGTCTGCTTTATTCGGGGGCTTCCTTTTTTATGGATGGGTACCATGATAGCTTTTTGCAGATGGTTGGAATTTTCCCCTTTTCCAGCTGGTGTTGAATAGCTGTAATAGTTTCTTTTTGGTTTTGGGCCTAAGTGGGTAAGCATGGCATTTGTGATTTTGTCTAGGCCTGGGGCCTATTTTGGTTTCAGGGTTTTTAGGCATCTTCAAGTCTCTTTCATGAGCTTGATTTAGTCATGCACTCATGTCGGGGTGGTGGGTCAGATTGTTCATTTCTGAGGATCTCATCGGTGACTTCTTTGGACCGTTCTTTGCTGATATTTATTGATCCTGCATTTTTAAAGTTGGTCATAAGTTCTTGAGTTGCAGCTTCTTTGCCCGTCAATTCCTTATTGTGTCTGTTTATAAAACAATTGGGGCTGCCTTGTTTTCCTCTTGGTTTTAGGCACTTGGCATGTCCCTGAGCTTATGTCCTTCTTTGTCGTAGTTTAGGCCTTCTGTTTTCTCATGCTAGCGCTTTTTCTAATTCTCTTTAGGTATTCTTTTTGGTATGTTGCATTTGCTGCCTTGAGATGAATGTTGTTTACGATGGTAGGCATGTTTTCTACTATAAGCTTCTGGCTTCGGCTGCATTATCATGGAGCTCTTGGAGGGTGTTCAGACCAGTTAGCAAGATGGTTTTGCCACTGCTCCTTTTTGGAATAGATTCTTTTGCTGCTCTTAGTATACGCTATGGACAGTGAAGAGTAGGATGAGTTGATTTTATTGGTTTTGCAATTGATTAGGGCAGAATAGTTGTCTGTGAGATTTTGGAAAAGGTCCCAGTTAAAGCTTTCTTGTAGTTCCATCTGGGGTACAGTGAGTTATTATATGGGCAGTGTTTTCTTTTGAAGAGTGATTAATATTGGTCTGTGGTCACTTGTTGCCAGTTGATCCATAACTTGTGCTCTTGCTGCCTTTAGAGATGTTATTTGAGGCGTAATGCAGATGCTGGGGGTAGTTTTGACGTTAGCTAAAGTTCTGGAATAAAAGGATGGCTTGTCATCTGGTTTATTTAGTAAGGTCAGCCTATTTTTTCTCCTTGCCATTCTTCTATTTCTTCTCCTCTGGCATTTAGGTCTGGGTACCCCCAGCTTTGTGAGTGACTATTCATATCACCCACAACAATGCTTTCTTCAACCATAAGGGAGTTGTATCCGGTCCTAGTTCCATTTGTATCGGGTGGACAGTAGCAATTGAATAGGCTTATATTTCCTTCTCTGGGAGTAGAAGCTTAGTTTCCAAGAATTTTGTATACTGAGGGGGGTATGTTGATATATCAGTAGTAAGGATATCGGTTCTTAACTAGAGTAATCAATCCCTCCTTGTGGTCAGGTTGTCTGCTATCTGGTCTATGTAACAGTGTATCCTCTAATAGTGTCAGAGCGTATGTTGGCTATGTAGACTTGGATTCTTGCATGCATGTAATATCTCACTTTTTGTTGATTAGAGCAAATGCTTTTAGGGCCTCCTTTTTTTGTACGTTCTTCTGCGTTCCGATTGGAGAGGGATTGCTGCAGTAAATAGTTTAGTCTTGTTTTGGAGTCAGTGAGTTTGCTTCCTTTCCTCTGCAGAGGAGGAAGAACCACCAAGCTCGCTTAGGTAGGCTCCTTCAGGAGTGGAAGCCCCGGTCCCAGCCCTACCTAGGTGAGATTCCACGTGCAGGACACCATGGTCTGATTTTTTACGGTTTTTTCTTTCCTCCATGGTTTGTTCTTCCAGGCTTACGTGGCTGTATGTTTTGCGCCATTGGGCGCCTACTGCCCCCTCCGTCTTCAGCCTGCTGTTTTTCTGGATTTGCTTCCATAGCCTTTGGTCAGCCAAAACCATCTGCAAGGCAGCAGTTGTTTTAATTTTTGGAGTTTTTTTTCTCCTAGATGTCTGCTATCCTTAGCTAACGGCCTCATCTGACCGGGTTTAGAGTTTGAGCGCTCTGTGTTCGTCTTTTGCTATCATTTCTTAGGATTTTTGAGAGCATTTTTTATAAAGGTATCACTACACACGGGGACACCCCCACTCTCACCCTCCATGACAGCAAACCAGTTGGTCCGTGACCGCTATTTAGTATTCACGACTGACCCTTATATCTAAGGGTCTTTCCCCTATCCGCCAGCTGGGGGCCGCGCTTGGTAGGAGATGGTAGCTCCCCCAAGACTTGGGACC